>PVMI01006371.1:2755-16138 GCA_008528875.1 Aulacorthum solani | reverse complement strand
TATATACATATATGTTCTACATATATTATGGTAATACATGTATATGCATCTATTATATTATTTTTACACGTAATATAGGAAGAGACGTATATTATTTACACGTTTAGTATTTATTATTAATTATATATCATAATATATATATATATATATATATATATATTATTTTTTTTATAAAAAAAAGTAAATAGGAATTTGGACAAAAATCGGGGACCCTGAATTACCAAGCTTATATAAAATAGACAGTCAATAGACAAACGTGGATTTTAGAAAAAAGAATATTAAATAAACTTAAAAAAGGTGATGGAGGGCAGGGAGGGTAATAAAATTTGTACAAATATTTGGCGAAAAATTGACTAGTTTTTTAAATTATAAAATGAATACATACTAATAATTATTATATTCAACAAATGTATACATAATATATAAATAATATTATATAATATACACATTTGAAAATACAATGAAAGGTAACATTACATTTGCAAGTATACCTAAATAGTAAATAATAAATTAATTACTACCTATCGGAAGAGAAATGCAAGTGAATTGACAAATGGAATCTGCAAATATAATATATATTTTTTAATCTGTAAGAATAGTACGAAAAATGTATGAACCTAACTGAAAAAAGTAACGTGTACACTTGCGGTAGACGAAAGAAAATCGCAACTTCAAATCGAGTCTTCGGAGGCTTAGCGTGTGTAGTATAATACAGACAATAGACGAAAATATTAAATTATGTAAAAATTGTAAGTTATAACGATGATAAAAAAGTTAAAAAGTCATATAATAGATTTCGATTTCGACTTGATAATATTATAATCTTTGAATTATTTTATCGTTGATTCATACAAAACATATAATCCAATTTTTCAAATTACAATTTCAATATTGTTTTTTGGTTTTAGATTTTTTTGACTACCAATAGTACCCCAAACTATTAATTCAAATAAGATTGAAATATACTTGGAAATGGTATAAATTTAAACGAAAGTTGTATGTTTATATTTATAATAACTTGAATTAAAAGTTGAAAAAATATTATATGTAGGTATACATATAAAAAAAGATCAAAGCCAAAATGTCGTTGCTTACAGTATGATTAGAAAATCAAACTTTACTTCGTCACACGATATTTTAGTCAGGTTAGGTTCATTTTCAGGGATACATATCTTGTTTGTATTACTTAAAATTATATGTCCGAAATATATAAGATTAATAATATAACTATTAATTACGACAATAGTTAGTTGTATATATTCTTATGTATAACATAATTTCTTTGTATTAAACAGCTATAACATCAATAAATATTAAAATAATGACTAAACAAGAAAGATAATTATTTGAAAAATCAAAAGAAGAATAACTACAAAAACGATATTCAATAATAAAAAAAGAAAAAACAAACAAACGAGCAAATTCTCTCTCCGAACAACACAAACTAACATTAATTAATAATTAATAATACGTACCTAAATGTATAACAACAAAATTACATCAAAATATTAATAATAATAAAGTGTTTTTTTTATCCGTGTTTTATATATTATCATGTATATATATAACTATATGTAAATGAGATTAAAGGAATTTGCAGTTAATTATTTTTTTTTTCGTTTTTTGTTTATTATTATCATTAATCATTATATTTTTTTTAAACTTGTTTTTTAATTTTTTACATAGACAGAAAAAAAGCGTTTTGGATAGATTCCGTACACGCACACTCACACGCACACACACAGATACACGGACACACCATGTAATTCTTAGGGGGAAGGACGAGGGACGTTGTTGTGGCTTTTATTTTTTTTTTGCCAAAAGACGGCGACGAGGTGAGTCGCTCGATGTTTTGCTCATTGTTTGGTCCTCCACCAGGAGTTGACTTTTTCGCCCAGCTTGCGACACCAGCCGACTAGTTTGCGTCACATCGCGGCCACCGAGTCTTCGTCACCTTCCTCAAGCGTCACATGGAACCTGATGTTCGGGTCCTGGTCACTGGCCGAAGGCTTGGAGTCGTCGTCATCACCGCTGTCACGGTCTTCGGACTCGTCGTTGGGTGGGCTGGGTGGAATCATACCTGTTGAGCGCAAAACGAAATCGAGGCTTAGTATACTCTGTACGTTCGCACGTGGTCCATTATCGTCACAGCGACAACAACGGAGACAAAACGACTTGTAACGTCAATGACGAAAATATAGTCCTTATATACTCACTCTGGTACCAATCTCGGTTTTCTTCAAGGGTATCGAGTATTTCCTGGGCATCGGGATGCACTAAGTCAGCCCACGTCTCCCACAGAGGGTGCACGATGTAATCGATGAAGCCGACCTGCGCACAGAAAATACAATAGTATTAGTTAGGTTATGGTAATTGTGATAGAGCTCCTTCGATGTTCGGTGGTAATCATTACCTGTGATTTTTCGATCGTAGCACTGTGCCTGTCACACATTGGACTAATGTCCAAGTTTTGTTCTCGCTCTTTGTCACCCTGCTGGAAGAATTCCTCCATCAACAGGTCGACCCATCTTTTGTATAGTTCCAACGGTTTGGTAGGGTTACTCAAGTCCGCGCAATGTACCAAGTTTTGCAAGACCTGTTTAGAAAACATACATAATATAATATATTTTGATATTTTATGTGTTCATAGAGATTGTAACTCCAGTAATCCAATTTACTTGTATTCTGTCGGTGTAGTTGTCTAGCAACAATACCCCGGAACCAGCCACTTTTTTTGTTTCCACCATGGTTTTGAGGTCAGCCAAAAGGCTCATATGTTTGGACATGTCAGTGGAAAGTACCTATATATGAGTAGGATAGAACACAAACAACGACGTTAATTAATAATAACAGTAGTATTAAATGCGTACTATAAAAAAATAACATCTAAACATTGTCTTACCATATCGATAACCATTTTTCTCAGAGTTTGCCTTTGTTTTTTGTTGATGTTCTGGAATATGTCACACCCGTCGTTTTGTAAAAGTTTGAAAGCCACAGCTAAATGATGGTTTTCGAGCACAGACTCGTCGTTGTACATCAGAGCCAATTCAGAACCTGTGCAAAAAAATAACGAAGAAAAACGTCATAAAAATAAAATGCAACCAAAACGCCATTACGAAGCATTATATATTAATATGGCATAATATTATATAGTTAAAGTGTTATTTACTCGAGTTGATGAGAAACTGATTGGTCAGTCCGGGATGGTCAACGTCGTGTATGGCAGCTGCGAAGAGGGCAGCGGTTATTTCCAGCGGCGTAAAAACGCTCTGAAAAAAACAATAGACGGTTTAAATAATATGACATTATTGTTCTGATTATGATATAATATGATCTGGTTATAAGTATAGAGAGGTATGAGGGTTTAGTCCACTCGCCTCCAAAGCCGGCGAGTTCAGCAGAACGTTGGTGGACTGGACGACGTCCGCCGCGTGCGTGCTGTTGTGGAAAGGATTGTCTTTGGCGTAATGATCCTCTAGGGTCATCATGAACGCAACGAACGTTTTTGCAGGAATCATGAACGTTTTCAAAAGCTCTCGGTTCTGAAAACGAGGAAAATAAATAACGGTCATTAGTGAGGACCATTTGGTTAACAGCGTGGCAAACGAGCTTTGCGACTACAACTGCTGAGCAGTAAGTGTTATCCAGCTCTAGTCTACTTCTCGTCGCCTTTACTGTCGTTATTATTGATGCTGTTGTTGTTGTTGTTACCTGGAACACAGTATATGCTATGGCCGTCAGTGGCCGGTTGTTGGTCAGATCAGCTATCCGGAAAATATCGATACCCCATTTGTCTATTTCAGCCAAAGTCTGTAACAGAAACCACGAGGGGCCGATGTAATAATTATAAACACATTGTATAAGGCAGCAATATTGCAACAATATTCGACAAGAATACAGATATATACTTAGGTATAATAGTAGACCATACACGTGGTCATGGGTAACTACATTATTAGTTGTGAGAGCTTACTAATTGTTTCGCCGAAAACAACGTTTCCGGTCGTGTTTCACGAGGGTTAACCGTGATATTGTCTCAATGGATCTACAGTAATAGAACGTAGAATCCGGTGTATAATAAATAATAATGATTTTAGTAGTGTTTGATGTATTATATTATTTAAGTACTTAAAGATCATGAAATGATTTTATTTTATTTTTACACTTAATACAACACCAATACAGTACCCAAAAACAGACATTTATAACCACTTTAAAAATGTGTCTTAGAAATTTGCATAAAACCTTCTGAAATCTCATTAGATTTTCAGCCTCACCTGCGTTTTTCTACGACATATTTTGTACGTGTAAAATATTTGGGTATATGATGAATTATTATAAACATTTGGTGAAATCGAAACAACATTTTCTGGATAAAATTATGAAAAATACATAAGAATAATATCAGGGTATAAGTGCTAACACCTCCGCGACAAGTCTTTTAGGGTCTGTACCAGTATTTATATCATTGCACAATCAATCACGCACATTTAGTCGGTTTTTGTATAACAAAATATTCTTATGAAATATTACCAGAGTATTAAAATTTATCGTAATTTTGACTCACATGTCCTAATTCCTCTTCCTTGGGCGTGTCCACGCCGAATTTTGGCAATCGTTCGCCGGCGAAACTGTTTGTATGTGACAAGGCTCTCTTTACGCCTGATATATGAGACATCGGCGTCACTTTTGACTTAACGTCTTTTTTCTTGGACTGTGAGCCAGACTGAGAACTGGTCGACGCACCGGAGGACGACGACGCCTTGTTCTGTCGCGCTTCGTCTTGTTGATTATCGTCGGTATGCAGTGACGGTATATCCAGCTCTTGTTGTTTGTCTGAAACGAAAGCCACAAATACATTTTTTATTATCTTATTATGCCTAGTACAGTTCTCGAATCTCAGAAGTTTTTGTAGAAAAAATATCGATTTTTAAGAGAGAGAGAGAAAACTGATTCCTTAGGATATTATATAGGTACTTATATTATTCATACAATTACTCACCAAGAAATGTAGAACAAATGTATTCAGATATTTGATTTCCAGATTTACTAGACTCAGAGAAGTGACTAAGCTCTTTGTTAAGCATCCTTTTGAACTGTAACATAATATACAAAATCAAATTGAATGAAACAGCTATATATTTTTAGTTGAAAAAAACACATCTGCAAATATAAATCACTTGGTGTTTGAAAAATTTCAAAATGCCAGTTGTTAGTAAATATTAAATTCTAATACAATATTATAAATTGTAGTAAAATTATCAACATATAATTTATAATAATACGTTATAAGTTTTAATGAATTTGAAGTATGACTTTTTTTCAAAAAATAACTAAAATGAAATGTGCTTTACATAATATAATATTTTAAATATTACATAAAATCAAAGAAAATACATAGCTGTATATTATAATTAAAACTCAACGATTTTATATAACTTTTTAAACTGTAGATATTAAAAGTTAAATACCTCTATATAATTTGTAATAAAATTATTAATATTATTAAAGAGTAGTTAATATGTATTGGCTCTGTTGAATTTAATTTTATTGAGCACAATTTAAACATAATATATATTACTTGTAATTAATTTATAAATATTTAATTACAATAAGTATATTATAATATTAAATATTGTAACTATTAAATGACTTATCTCGTTGTAGCTCGAATAAACCAAAAACAATATAATGTAATGCAATATTAGAATATTAGATCAAATGATCTTTTGTAATGTAATATATATATATAATGCAATATTTACGGATGGATTTGAATTTATGGAGTTGGTTATCAGTTTAGGCAAGAGATTAAGGTCACCAAAATATTTCTTTCATCACGTCCTGTATACTCAGAGTGCATTATAGTAAGCTCTAGTTGATCATTTACTATATTATGCTATAATACATTTATACATATTACATACTTTGTATAAAAAGCACATCGTTTTTTTTTACAGTGTCCTTCCAATTCTTTACTTTATTTTATTTTTTCTTTGTATTCAAATCACTGGATATGTACACGCCTATAGATTATATTATGTGCGCTACCACCGCGGAGTTATGGGAAATTCAATTTGCGTAAAGGGAAAAACCAAAATCGATTTCTCGGATATTTTCCACTTGAAAAATGTCTAGCTATCCTCGCACTATCGAACCGAGAGGTCTCTGACGAGTGTTCGAGTATAAATTGGCGGTGTTTATGCCATGGAGGTTAGCACACTGGAAAATAATAATAATAATAATACAAAAAAAAAACAGAATTTTATTTCTTACGTTTTTTTCCCGACAGTTTTTGCATTAATTTCAAGCGCTAGTTTACATTTTTAATTCAAGCCCTGGCTGTCGAAAACCGTTAGCCACTGCACATTTTTCCAAAACAATTTGCATAAACCAATTTTATATTAATTTATTTGTTACATTTTCATTTCAATATCCAGGTCACTTGTTATTTAATTTAATTATTATGCAACGTCTGCGGACACTCGGGGGCACTATACTCAGCTCGAGCACAATTATATTATAATAAAATATAATGAAACTACTTACGTGGCACAATTCAATCTTTTGCGACATTAAGCCGTCAAGAGAAACCATATTAAATTTACATGTATCGGAAAAAATACCCTCCAAAATTAAAGCTTAATATGCCGTATTAAAGGTGTATAATAATATATAGTGAGACGTGATTGGAATTGTGGTGCTATTATCCGTGCAGGGGAGAAGATCATTAAGAAATCGTTTTCGTTTGTTACGTCACGTTTGTATTCTACAAAATGTTTTCAATGATCGAATACGCGAAGTAAAACGGTGAAATTTACACCACAAACGAAGCTTTTATCAAATGATATATTATGTAGCCTCTGCAGTTTCCTGAAAATTGGTTTAAGCTCCTAACAAAGCTTAACGGTAATGTATAATCTGCTCTTGTAAGCTGCACGAAGAGAAAAAAAATTTAATATTTATGATACACATTATACCTGGTAGAAATATTATATGGGAGCTGGTTAAAAATATGACAATATGACACGTAATGAATTCGACCAAAATACTCTATATAACTTGCAGTAGGCCATGATTGAACACTTACAAATGTATGTAAAAAATAAACTTTAATAATCTGATCTTAAATAAGAAAATGTGTACAAAAATATGTTTTACTGATGGACAATGACTAACGAGTTTTTGTTAACTACAGTATTCCGAAATACTGTCAAATATATAGGTACAGTGAAACGATCACCCAAATATCATAAAACAGTTGTTGCGGCTATTGTCGAAAAACAAATAAGATAACTGAAAACAAAATATGGAACAAAATATGGAATATATTATCAAAAATAGATTAAACAATATGACCGAATGACAGCAGCTGATAGATGAAATCACAAGTATAATATAACACAAAAACAAAATTAATAATTCTATATTTTTAAAATATGACTAATATTGTTCTCGTTATGTTGATACAAAATGTAGAAAATGTAGAAATAGGTACCTACCTAAGTCAAAAGTGTTTTTTTACAATCAATTAAGTATCAACTAGAGGCAATTTGCTACTTAAAACGATTCTTAAAGTTCGAGATTATACATATCATTGTACAAACAATGCATTCTTAGCTCCGCTCAAACTCAAACATTTTATCCTAAAAATTAAATGTTTGTTTATTTCTTAGCATTTTATTTAATCGTATCTATTTACTATTATATGATACACTAATCAATATAAATAATACAAATTATTTCACACAAACATTTTTTTCTAATAACTAAACAGACGATGTGTTTCTGCATATAGTCACTGATAAAAAATTACATGTTGATTGCCAGATTCGTGAAATAATCAGATTGTGACATTACAATGTTAACGGCTGTGACTGTATTAATATAAAAAAAAATTATGGGACAATTTTCTGGGCCATTTTCAATGATAATATTATGATCATCATAAATACATTTAACTTTAGTAATATTAGATTTTAAATACAACGAATTATGATTTTACATACTTTCGAAGATGCCATGTCTGAAACTGATCTATGTGTTTGGATGGTTTCCAATTGATCCAAACACCAATCCAGTTCTTCGATGGTCTCAATGGACATCTTGAGATATGCATCATCTGGAAAAAAACAAAAACGGCGTTGTTTTTAAATTATGGTATAAATCGCTTTAAATAAATTATTTTTACATCGCAATTTACATATACAATGAAGAAAAGAAATAAATTGTGTAAACATTATATTATAATATATTCATATTAAAATGTGTCGTTCAAGTGTTTTTAAAAAAGTACTAAAAACTTTCCGACAGTATTTTTTTAATGTATTTTTGTTTTCATGTCTTGCCTCAGAGTTGCTAATTAATTTCAAGTTAGAACACAAGTGTTCTCGGGATAAAAACTTGATCGCCATGCATTGGATTTGTTGATTGCTTCATAGAACTATATACAAGTATATTCGGAAATAACCTGAACTTTGGATCATGCAGACGCACCATAAATTGCAATGCACACGAACAAATACGTATGATTAAAAATAGTCATATTTAAAAATCTGTCAAACATAGGTATATTAAAATAGCATCGACAGATTTTTTTTAACACGGTACTCTGTTAAGCGTGTCAACACCATAAAGTTAACACAGTGGTTTTCAAATTGTTATTACATTTTGGAACATTGAAAGCAAGTGATGTCAAGAGTGTAAGATATGGTGAATAATTATGTCTGCACCCGCAAAAAACTGTTTCGCACGTTCCACAGTTAAAAAAGAGTGTAGCCGCCGCTGCAGTTCAACGTTTCGCATATTGTACAAATAATAATACATTATTTCAGAACCCCGCCGGGTCTGTTACGGTGAAAACGTTGCGAACAGTCGTAATGGTCGCATAAAAATTATTAATATTCGTTTCGTTGCAGAGCGATTACTAGGTACTACGCTGCAAACGTATACGCAGTGTAAAGGTACCCCTCCTTCCATTCCCTCCGTCTTCACACTGGTGCAAAAGTCGATAATTTTAATCACAGCCAGCAGTGCACCGTGACACTGTACACGGCGGCGGCTTTTCTCGGGTCAAGTGTCACAACTCGAACACATCGAGTGTATCACAGTGGGTACCTATCACACATTCATACATTGCAGGGCACTATACTTCTGTGACACGATGGCGTATAATATGTTTTAGGAATCTAACAGTAAGATATTCCCGGTAAAGTCCTCGTCGTGAACGCGGTGGTGTTCCTCTTAATTTTATTTTGTTCGCTCGCTTGTAGATATAATAATAATACAATTACAAAACAAATTATTATGTCGTAGTCTAAATCGTATTATAATAGGTAGGTATACTACGGCATACGTCGTTAGGGCGTAATCGTACGATTAACATCGTGATACTATAATACGCGTGACACTTGTCACGCCCTAAAACTAAAAACAAAAAAAGCGATTTCAAAAACAATATTAGGTTCATACATACACTCCGAAGTCGACGTGAGTGAGTGGGACGATGTTACTCACAACTACGAGCGTTTCCGTTTTTCTTTCGCGATATTAATTATATTTACATTTCAAGAACAATAATAGTGATTGTGCTTTTTTATCTCCTTTTTGATCAAATAAATAATTCATCGATCAAAATATTCCACGCCACTGCTGTGTAATAGGTAGTCGTACAACGTCAAGAATCCCGTTTCTATGCGGCCCGCAAGGATTTCGAATCAACATATTTATTCAATTACACGAATCCTGACGCAGAGCATTTCAGACATTATCTTTTTTACGATCCTCTATACGTACACGGGTAATCGGCGTTTTGAAATCTACAATATATCATTGTCAATGCCGGTTCAACGAGCGTACAACTACAACGCAGTATCCCTATCATTTATAATCGAGACTGATCCTTTTCACATTGTTAAACACCCATAAGTTGTTACGACGAATCGAACGTCAATCGCACCGCGATAGTTTTAAAAAATACACTCTGGGCCAGGGTTCGGAATTTAAAATTGAACACATATTTGTTATCTACTGCCACTGGCATACTTTAATGAGTAATGAAAAACGCCGACGTGTGCATGCAGTATAGTATGCGCATCTCGCGTGTGGATATATTATTAAAAAGTAAATAAATAGTTTTTTTTTTCATCCAGGGTTTCATTCATGGTTTTTTCGACCATCACAATGACAGTGTCGTGTCGTGGAGGGCATTTATCGTTTCCACCAAAATCTACATTTTAGTTTCAGTCAACTCTTTTCACAAAAATGAAATTTTATTCAGAAATTGTCGTTCGAAAACCACTATAGACGACAAATACAACGACAGACGCGCTTCCAGAAAATGTTTGATGAACATATTTTTACGAATCACTGCATAAAGTCGGCCGATGAAAGTTTAATAATTATCGTCATCGCGTCGTGGCCATGGGTCGGACGAGTATACAATTCAAAGAAAATCTAAACTGTGCGGGTAGATAGCTGGCAAACCGTGGGCGCAAAATAACAACACATAAAAATGCACTTTTTGCCATTTTCCATCGGGATTCACTCTGATTTGTAGTATTGAGTGTAGCACTAATAAAATGATGTAAAAAAAACCAAACTTAAATTATTCAATCGATTTTAGGTGAACCGTTATCGCGGTCGAGGGTCTATTTCAAAGATGTGAAAGAGCGTACAGCATAAACTTATAATATATTATACTATACGAAAGAAACTGGTACCGGACTTTCAAATGAACTGGCTTCAGCAGCTGTCTAAACACCGGTGACCGACTGACTGACGGACGTCTGTTCATTGTGCCGTAATATTAACGAGAGCGCGATTTTTCATTCGGTTCCTGCTGGATCGCAATCGATTCGAATCGTTCACTTACGGTATACAAGTGTGTATAATACACAGAGTGTGGGCAACACACGACGACGAATTCTCTTTCGCTTTCTATCCGTCGTGGCGTTTGCCCACCTAACTACACTCTCGTCTTGTACTCCGCCGCCATCGAAACCATCCGCGCCCTCCCGTGAGCGTGATAAATTACGAAAAGCGCCCGACGACGCGGCAATGAAGTGTTGTATGTAATACGTTTCGGTGAGATTGGTTGTAACAGCAGCAGCCTACAGCCAGCCTAACGTCGATAAATAGGTATATGTACGATGTATTATTACTTATATACAATACAGCTGCACCTAAGCGGCACCTGCAGTAAGTAAACAATAATATAGGGGTGTAATCAATTTTCACAAAGACCGACCCGAAGTATAAGCAAGATGTGAAACGTTTTCGAAATGCGTTTGTAGTTTGCACTATCAGAGGTTGTCAAAAACATGAATTGCAATATTTGCATCAGAATTCAAATCTATTATTATTACAATACTACATAATAATCTCAATATAATATTAACTATAGAGTATAAGGTATTGCGTTTATATTATGCAGAGGTCCAAATACAGAATATTCTCAAATCAAACTCATTATATTTTGCTAAAATTATACATATTTAGGTACTCGAGCTTGGGTTAGGACCAGGGAAACCTAACATGGTTTAGACCAGTGGATAATGAGACGTTTCCAGTTCAGTCGATAGCAAAAATATTGACTTAACAGATGATAAATGATGATGTCGGTATTCGAGTATAAAAATTTACATCAAAATAATTAAATGAGCTATAATAATATTAATATTTTAGTGATAAATTAAAAAAAGTTATTTTAATTATTATTATTGTCATTCGAGTCGTCGAGTGTCGTTCACCGTGGACGCGTCAATGAGGGTAGGTCTGACGAAATAATCGTATAGGTATCGACACTAAATGTTGTGCAATTTACAAAACATTATTTTTCACCATCTATCGTCGTGAAAATTTTAATTTGATGCGACATACAAACTCCCAATTATAGTTGTATATTGCTAGAGTTAATTATAATAACGTATAGATAAGATGTTAATACACATTAAAAATGTAGCGTTGCTCTTCTGAGGTAAAACCTAAATAACAATATTTTCTATTAGTTTTTTATAGTACGTAACATAATAATTTATTATTACCACATAAGTTACACCACAAAATAGTTACTATCGTTTTCTACAATACGTGACCATTGAGCTCCTGTACACATGAACGTACTACAGACTAATGGTAGTGATGGGGGAGGGTCAGAAATAAGGGGAACAAATTTTGATAAACGAAGTTTACGACCACTGTTGTGCATGACAAACACTATAGGTGAGTATTTATATTAACTGATGTTTAAACTTCAAAGCAAGCTGACTGTACTAACATGACATTTAGACGATTCTTCGTATTTAAATAATATCGTATAGGTATCGAAATGTAATGACTAACGAGAACTATTTGTTTTCTTCGCGAGAAAGTAAATGATACACGGATGATGACGTATCAATTTATTGTTATACCGAGTCACCTGTCACCGCAGGTACATGATATATAATAAACGGGAAACTTTGACGCATTTTAACAATCGTGTTTTTGTAAAATATGATAAAATAATTAATACTTTTGAGAGTTTATTGTTGTCATTTAACTTCATGCACAAGGTCTACAAGGAGTGGCGCACGTCTGTTTAACTGTACAATATTATTAATATCAAACATACACACTGTGTGGTTTGTTATTTTAATGATGAATGTTCGAAACGTTTAATTATTACTGTGCTATACATTAATAATTTGATATTGGAATACAATGTACAGTGAATATGACGTGTATACTGTATTCATAATAATATATCTTTTCATTTGTGCACTGAGTATCTGCGATATATTATTACCTATAATATATTCCATATTCGGTTTTGCAACACTGTGAAATCACCACGGGCAACATGAGAAAAACAATATTGAATTAATGTTTGATCAGATGGACAATAACAATACATTATAGGTACAATTATTAACGAGCTCAGCTGCACAACCAACGCCATGTTGAACAGAGTAGTTCATTAAACATCCTCAGCTTCATTTTTTTTTGTGTCATAATGAATTTGTTCAATTTCTGATGTTTAGATAATTTTTTAATATATTTTAAGACCATATTTTCAATTCAAAACAATAATTTTAATGTGGTGGTACAAACTTATTCTTTTCAAATGAGAATCAAACCTTTGCTAACAATAATTAATAGGCACCCATTGTAATATACTATTTAACAGATACTTTTTTTTAAATGTTAATTGAACTTAAGATTTAGTAATCAAGTGAAAATTCCAAAGAGCACGATGATAAAGCTACGATAGAAAGCGTGCAAAGGCTAGTTGACGAAAAATTAACCTTCAACGGGTTTCTTCGAAGCGCTCCATTTATAATTTATACATAATAATATACGTATAGGTACATGAACCACACTGTAATACAGTTAAAAATA
>PVMI01006292.1:2090-40787 GCA_008528875.1 Aulacorthum solani | reverse complement strand
ATAGGAAAATCCGATTGCCATATAGAATCATACATCTCCTCGGGGGTGGTTAAACAGGGGGACGAGGGTAGATAGATCTTCCCATGACCTTTTTTCAATGTTTAAGATCCGATTCCCATAAATTATATTTTTAATAATTAAATAGGACATGTTAAAAAATCAACCATTCCCCCGTGACAAAATCATTTGACCGCCACTGCCTCTTGTTCGCCCTGTGTAATAATCGATACATACGGGTGTACACGAAACTTCGTTTACACTATACTATATTATATTTTGATACTCGGACAGCGTATTCTCGACTCAAATCTCAATTATTTTCCCAAAAAATTGATCTTGTCTGTTGACATTTGGTTGTGTTTTTTTTATTCGAATGGAATTTTCTTGGTTAAGGATTATTCATATTTATATCAAATTTGATATTGATTGATACAAGTTAAACATTTAAATCATACGTATTTTATTATTATTATATAATATATACATAGGTATACCAATTATATGAATACCTAAATATATTATTAAATTATGACATAATAATATAATATTAACATATCAGTTCAACTTCAAATCATAATTTTTTTTCACACTTAATTATTTAGTCGTTTTATATTATTAGTCATTACTTACAATTTTAATATTCATAATTACCTATATTATAATTATAAAAATATATAACATCAGTACATCACGAATACGAAAACGCCTTTTTAATTGTTTTTGTGATTATGTTGTTATAGTCTACTTAAATACAATTAGTTCAAGATGTAGTATAATACCATAAACATTTTTTTATTTATATATTACAATTTAAATATAGTAAATATGAAAATATTGTACAGTCTTATAAAAAAACATTGATAATTTATTATTTTCCTTTCAAATAAATAATATTCAATGTTTGTTCTATTTTCAATATTCTATAATACAACTTAATTGAAACCATTATCTGTTATTCAAATGCGTTGTAGATACTTGCTTAATATATTTTGGTGCATGTACGCAATGCAGAATGGAGATAATTATATTCTTATATGTATTCACTGGTCTCTAAATGGACACTTATTAGGATGTACCTATATTAAATATATTAATAATGATGAATACAAAAAATCATTTTCTGTTATAATTTTACTAGGAAAATATGTATACTGAATATAAAATATTTTATATGTATATATATACTTAGTACATTAAACATTGTACATTTAAGTTTAAACAATAAATAAAATGTATGTAAACATAAATGCTTGATATCATAAACTCGTACTATCATACTTTACTAACATGAATTATTATATTATGTAGCTATAGTCTATACTTATAGTATTGTGCATGCAATAGCATTGAAATTCAAACTAGTTTGATTCAAAATTTTATTGTATTATAGGATGCAAGAAAAGCAGCATGCGACACAAGTCTGTCGCAAGCGACCACCAGCATGGAACCGGTCGGCCGGATACAAATGCGAACGAGGCGTACCCTCCGTGGACATCTCGCCAAAATATACGCCATGCATTGGGGCTCTGACTCCAGGTAATTAAAGTATTTTGAGAGAATAGAACCATGTATAAATACGGAAAAAATATAGTTATGGCAGTATTGACTAATTTATAGATCTAATAATGTATGCCTGAAGTTTGTGTCATATTCATAAATAAATTAAAAATTATGATTTTCAAAAAAAAAATGTCATATTTTGATAACAAAAGTGTAATCAGTATAAATATTTATAGTTTTCTTTCAAAAAAACTTCATAGCTTGATATGATTTAAAAATACTATATATACTAAGTGTACAATTGTTATTGTTTCTTGTATTATATGTATTCGCAATTTCTGGTGTAGAATATAAATAATTATATCCTTTTAAAACTCATTGTTTACTAAACAATTTTATTTCAGAAACCTAGTATCAGCCTCACAAGATGGAAAGCTTATCGTATGGGACAGCTATACGACAAACAAGGTACACGCCATACCACTTAGGTCTAGCTGGGTGATGACGTGTGCATATGCCCCATCAGGCAGTTTCGTTGCTTGTGGTGGTTTAGACAACATATGTTCAATTTATAGGTATACTATATAATTTATTAATAAGCCAAATTATATTTCATATTTTCTTATTTTAATATTTTTAGTTTAAAAACAAGAGAAGGTAATGTAAGAGTTAGCCGAGAACTGCCAGGGCACACAGGTTACTTATCATGTTGTAGATTCCTTGATGATAACCAAATTGTCACCAGCTCTGGAGATATGTCATGGTAAATACTTAAATTTATAGTATAATTATATCTGATTCTTGTTAAAAACTATAAATACTATTGTCCTACAGTGCATTATGGGATATTGAAACTGGCCAACAGTGTTCATCGTTCATTGGACATACCGGCGATGTTATGTCTCTGTCAATGTCACCTGATATGCGGACATTTGTATCAGGAGCTTGTGACGCTTCAGCAAAAGTATATATATAATTTATTGTTTTCAAATGAAACACAACTTAATTATTATTATTTAATTTTCAGTTATGGGATGTTCGAGATGGAACATGCAAACAAACGTTCCCAGGACATGAATCTGATATCAACGCTGTCACGGTAATTAATTATTTACTACACAATTTTGAACTTATTTTTTTTAAGTAAATATATTATACTAGTTGTACTAGTTATGTATATAATATTATACTTATATGCATCCTTGATTTCATAATTTTAAAAGTATACTGTTTAAATGTTTAGTTTTTCCCGAATGGCTATGCCTTTGCTACTGGCTCAGATGATGCTACTTGTCGTTTATTTGATATCCGGTCTGACCAAGAATTAGCCATGTACTCACACGACAATATAATATGTGGCATAACATCTGTATCGTTTTCAAAATCGGGACGTCTGCTATTGGCAGGTTATGATGATTTCAACTGCAATGTTTGGGATTCAATGAAAGCTGAACGTGCCGGTTAGTTAAAATTTATTTTAAGTTTACAACTATAAAAAAAAATCTCTTTAAACATTAGACATTTATAAGGGATCAAAATTAAAAAATATGATCATATCTTAATATTTTTATATAAAAAATAATAAGTAGGTTTTTATGTTTTCAATATTTTATCTAGTTTAAAATAATCTGTGGTAAAAATATATGAAAATAGTAAATATCCTTCCCCTAAAAATATTTGAAAACATATTTTAAGTTTAAATTGATTCTTAATAATATATTTTAAATATAATTTTGGATTGAAAGTATCTCCAGAAATGATGAATATTAAGATTTTTTTGCTAAATATTTTCTTATTGCCTATCTGTTTTTATGTGATTTCTCAATGTTATTTATTCTAAGTTTAGAAAAGTGGAAATTGAAATTATATTACCCAATCTAAATTTATAAATAGTTAATAAAAAAAATTTTCAATTTTCAGTATACTGAACAGTAGTAGTTCATTTTCCTAGACTTCCTCTCTCATTTTCTGACACACATAATTAAACATACATTATAGTATAACCTATAGTGTATTCCTTAATATATTAATGTGTACCTATAAATCATTCTTGTAATTTGATTTTATTTCAATTGGTAAATGCGTAAAATATGGCCCAAATATCTCTAATTGAAATTCTTGTTTACTTGATAACCAACCAATCTAAACAAAAAATAATTATCTCAACATATATTAGGTAACAATATTTTTAATTATGTACTTCTCTTGATGTTGTGTTAGGAAAAGGCAACACACTTCTAAGATCCATGTTTAAATTGCCTTTTCTCATCATTGCATTTTTCTTTACTGCATTTAATTTTTCATTTCTTTCTCTGCCGTGTTTAATAATATATTAATAAATAAATTAAATACAATTTTTTTACAGTATTACTTATATTCATCTAATATCCACTTCCACTTATTAGGCCAATCATCAAAAGCTTTTTGTTCTTGCTCACAGCGACTTCTGAAATTCTGATCATCACTAACAGATACATTTGCTCTAGCCATGTTATGATAAAATAATATAATTAATGTTTTTCAATTATGGATATTTACTATACAATAATATTAGTAACTAAGCAATATAATATCTAATGATTGCAACTAGAGACTTCTAGTAGTTAGGGTTTTTTTTTTATATATATCTTAGTTCAACTATATAAGTGATATTATATAAATGTTGAAATATAATTTACTATGTCAACATTTTAATTTTAGTTTATAAATTTGCAACAAATTTAAATTATTAAATTTATTTTTACAAAATTGTATGAAAATTAGTTTCAAATAAAAATAAAGATAATATTGTCTAGAAAGAGAAATAATTTATAATAAAATGTAACTCTAAATTAGTAATTTGAAATAAAACTTATATTTTAAAATAAATGTCTAGACCAAAAAAGTATAATGTGAAAATGAAACAATTTTTTATAATAATACTATGATAATTTGTTTAATCGAATGTTCTGTTAAAATATCATAAAAAATAAATTAAATAATCCTTTTTTATGTGTTATTAGATTCTTTTTAAGTGACATAAAGTCCCTAGCAATTTCTCTAGCAATAATGTATTTTAAACATCCTTTGTCTAAAAACTATTTTAATTGTGTTACTTGAAATATTTTATATTTTTAAATGCCATATATTATTTTATTTTAGGTATATTGGCTGGTCATGACAACCGAGTCAGTTGCCTGGGAGTAACTGAAGATGGCATGGCTGTTGCTACAGGCTCTTGGGATAGCTTTTTACGTATTTGGAACTGAGTTGGCCCACTGATGAGACCTATGAAGTCAACGCCAAACGGTCCCTGAATTACAAAAAAAAAAACCCAAAACAGCTAAATAAATAAATAAATAAAAATACAACAAAAAAACCAAATAAAGTAAAAAACAGTTCAAACATTTTTTTCTTAACGGGGGACCACTCACGCGAAATGAAATGTTTTGTTTTTATCACTATAAGTAATCTCTAAGTTGCATTATTCAAAATCCAATACCACCCGACTTGAAGGTCTTCCGTTTCGCGCATTTTGGGACAAGTGTCCGCGGCTGTTTAGGTGCTCAAAAAAACAAAACCGTGGCAACACAAACTATCTATGGAAACGTAGTGTTTACAATTATATTTTACAACATATAATATACAGATGTGTATATATTTACATATACATACATACAAACTAAAATAATTATGAATATTTATATCTAAGTCATATAACTAGAATAGATCAGTATTTAAAGTTATAAAACGCTAAATAAAAAATTATATTCCTAAAAAGTTTTTTTAACGAGTGTTCATATAAAAAAAAATTTTTAAAACAACAAAAACAACTTTATATACTTTTCTGTGTAAATACTAGTAAATTAAATCTTGTGTATAATATTAAAATTTAGTTGTTAGAGTTAAAATATATAATCAGAACTGTGTGCATTTTTCAAATAAATCTGAACTATATATTATTTTCACCAAGAAGTTTTAGATTTTACACCGATGTTGGTTTTTAAAATATACAGGCGTTATTTTACAATAAGAAGTTGATCTATTACAGTTTGTTCTCAATGCAATGGTCAGTTCTTTCTCTTTGCTGAAACCCGTTTATATTTAATTATTACACTTAATGTGTTTTCATTTATAAGTGAAATATTTTGGGTTGAACATTGAGGTTGACTTCTTAAAATATTTAGAATCGTCTTAACATTTTGTAACACCACGGACGGCCTTCATGAGGGTTGTGCTCTGATCATACACATCTTTGGTTTTTATTATAAACAATATTCTTTAAATATATATTTTACTTTAAAATTTTTTTTTTTACATTCTAACGCACACATACACATTTTTATATTACATAACCAGTTTTTTAAAAAGCATTTATACCTATTAAAATATACGTGTGAGTTATTTGTGTTGTTTTTAAACTGTCAAGCATTCATTGAATAGTTAATTTTAATTAATATTAATTTTATTGTTACTTTGTAAACAAAACCATTACGTTAGCCTTATGAATCTGATAAAACCATAAGTTTTGCCACTATATTATATCTAATGGTGGCCATTATTTTGTATTATTATTATTATTATTATTATTATTATTATTATTATTTAATTACTTAATTCTTTAAATGTCCACGAATTACTAAAATAAATTTTTGATTCCCTAAATGGATTTACCTACACCATTGAATATCCTGCAACTCTTACTGATAATAATGGTGGTGGTAATATTTTCAGTTTCTTTATAATTTTATACGGTATAGCTAACACTCAGTATGAATATTTATGGCGAATTACACATAACATTTAATATTTGCATTTTCCTATAAATCTGATAATTTAATTGTTAATGTATCGATACAAAGCAGAATGTTTATTAAGTCTTACCTAGATCTTTCATGGATGTGTTGTAATTTATGTTTATAAGAATGTCTTATTTCAATTTATCTAATCTTTATACACATGTGTTTTTGGGTTAATTAAACATGGAGTAAGACTTTTTTTATATGCATTAGCTGTATACTATACCATGTGTTGTGTTCTAATATGTTAGCTATCTGATACAGACATTTTATCTTAATACCTAAAGAACTATTGACATAGAAACCTTTTTTTGTTTTATGATTTAATATTTTTATAAATATATATTTTTTCCTAAAAGACTAATTATTTCTATTAAAAATAAAAATCATTGAATATAATATTTTAAATCAATGAACATTGTCAACAACCACATGGTTAAATGTTAGAAAATACATTTTTTTTTCAACTTGAATGATCAGCTGTATAATAATTTATGAACATACAAAATATAAAATAAATTAAAAGTATTAATTTTACTTTTAGTTACATAAGAATAAACAAAAAAAATGTATATTTATATGCATGTATGTAACATGTTTATACATACATATATATATATAGATTTATTAATAATAATACTAATAGTATGTACAAAATATCAAATTTATAATTACATTTTTTTGCTTAACCAAACATCTTTGTAAACATTTTAATACATTCAGTACTTAGAGAATCTTATCGATTATTGTAATGATTTTGTGTTCTATTTTCATTTTGTTTTTGTTTTTGAGTGTGTGTTGCAGTCATTTTTTGAATTTTTTCTATAGTACGTATATTTTATAATAAAAAAAATTATCAATAGGATTACATCTTACCATCTAATATTATTATGTAAATATAAAATAGAAATTACATAATTTACAATTATAATTATAATTTTTTTTTTCGGCAACAGTTTGATGTCACACACTGTATCATATAGGTACTTTTACTATGGTTATAAATTATAATTATAAAATATTACAACTTTAGGTCTTACGTAAAGATAAGGTCTTAAAATTATCGTTGTTCGATAACTATTAAGGAAATAAGGAAAAAAATATTAAAAAATATTGCAGTCAAAAGAATATCGCTGTTTTTGTCGAATTTCTAATCATATTAATTAATTATAAGTTAAGTTATCATTATTAATTTTTAATTTATTGCCAAAAGGAAAAAACACTAAAAACCAAGTAGTTTATAGTGTCTTGTATTTTTTTTATTTCCTTTTTTTTTTATCGCTATTGCGTTTATTTATTTATTTTTTAAAATGTAAGTGTAATAAGTTTGTCATGGTAAAAATAAAATAAATATTTAACATATTCAAATATGTTAAGTGTTATTTCATATGCTTTTTACACATTGCCAATGATTAAAAAATTAAAAAACTTTTAGAGCACTCTTTAAATTTTAATTTTTTCAAGCGGTGACTAACCTTATTTGTATTATACATAGATTTTATTAAAAATCTTAAATCAATTAGGTTGATACATCAGGTGACCCATTAAACATACTACACTAATTTTTTACCTAAAATGTTGTGGTTCTTTTATAATTTTAACTTTTAAGTACATTTTCACAACTAAAAATTAAAATTGTTTTCTGTTTTATTACAATGACCTTAAAGATAAAAATAAATCATAATTTTTATAAAACAGCAATTTTTATTTTTAGTTTAATAGTCCTAAGCCAAACATTTTATTTATGATGTTAATATAAAAATATTGAACCCATACTATTTTTTTAAAATTGATTTGATGATTCAATGTTGAAGGCTATACCTTTAGTAACCTATAGTTTTTTATTCATACTTCTTTAAAATTGATTTTAAAAGACTAAAAAGAGAAAATAGGTATCCAAAAAGTCTACTGCACTATTTCTAATCCTCAAGACTGTAAATTATTAACTAGTAGTTCAATAATATTAACAAATTACAGAAATAGTGCTTCGAAATTTAGATTTGAAAATAAATTTTGCCGTTATTAAAAAACCAAGTTAAACATTTACTATTATTGGTACTTTGAAAAACTAAATCCTCTTTCAAATACAAAACCAAGTTTTAATAATTTTAAATTTGTTAATATCATATTTTTCGGACCCTTTGTGGTTTGAATATTGTCATTTCCATAGTCAACTAAGTACTAACTCAACTACATATTTTATTTTTTTTTATTTATAATATATTATATAATGTTTTTTAAAAAATGTATTATATTTACCTGTAGCTTAATCCTCTACGTTTTTGCTTACCAATTCGTCTGGCTACTGACATTATATAAAGAAACCTCATTAAATACCAGCTGTAAAATAATAATATAAATATAGCTAACCAACATAATTTTCAAACCCACCTTTATTACAAGTTACAACATGATAATATTATATCAGTGCTCAAATTGTAGGTATGGGTGCTCATGGACAGAGCTCTTTTACCATTTTTTTTTTTTTGACATAGGTGTGCGTCTGATCCACAAATTGAGATATTATTATCCAAATAGGAATAATAATAATATTAAAAAGTGACTTTTAAGTGACTGAATATATGAAATGTAATTGGGAAAAATTTCGAAAAATAAGGTGTAGTATTTATAAAATATAAATCCATATACACTTACATGTTACTTAGTTCAATATATTATACTTAAAAAACGGCATAACTAAGTTGAAATTTAGTATTCAACATTTAAGAATGGTGTGGGAGGAGGTGCAAAGCCCACCACAGGTCTGTGTTAAATAATTTTGCATTTGGAACGCAGTTTTAAAATTTTTTGGTTGAGCTTCTCTATTCTCTATTTCGTAATTCCCAATTCGAGCTAAAATCATAGACCTTATACTGAGTATAAAGTCTATGGCTAATATTATATTATTACCACTGAAGAAATATCTTGAAATCTATATTGATTTATCTCCATTGGTGCCAAAGAAGTTTCAAGCTATGAAAATCTGAGAATGTTTTGATTAGATGAGTTGAAAATTTCTGATCTCACTGTTTACTAAGGACAAGAGTATAAAACATGGAGTAAAGAATTCAAAAGAAGAATAGTACGACTAATATTTTGAATAGCATCTTAAAATACTGTCATAATAATAATTAATGTATTATGAATTAATGATTGTTAATTGTTACCATAAACAATTTGATATTTTTTTTAATTTATATATGAACTTATACCAATTTACATAGGTGATACATAACACATTATGATGCATTTATAAAATTATTTTTCCAATCTGAGTGATGATTGGTGACTGGATATAAAATTATTAAAAATACATGATGGATATGGTTTTTTATAATGATTTGAAGTTCAAATTTGTCTTAACACGATAGTTTGCAAATTATTTTGTAGTTAAAAATGTACCTAGGGACCTATAATTAATAAATGTTCAATTTTGTATAGCTGGGTGATGCTTGAAAATGTACCTATAACAATCTTTCTAATTAAAAGTTCTTACTGAATCCCAAAATTCTTAAAATACAATACCACCACAGTTGTTTTTATACCTATACACTAAATTTGAAATTCAAATTTTAACAAAATTGGATATTTAAACAATAAGAATAACTAGGGCCTTGGAATTTTTAAGTAGGTACCAAACTAGCAACACATAATTATTATTATATTGGTACTATAAGCAATGTCATTTCCAAAGTAGTTGGATTGATTTTTACCTATTTTCTGATGCCTATATTTTGATCATATTTCACTTATTTGATGTAAGGTAGGATAGCTTAACCTAACCTACTAATAGTAAAATAAATTATCAAAATAGCAATATAAATATATTATAAAATATGCTTGGTAATATAGGTTGAAGGGGACTGTCTTCGCTCAGAATTAAAATATGTTAATCAATGGCGTCATTTGAGGATGAAAAATGAAAATACAAACCTAACTATTTTTATCGTAGATAAGTTATTATTGGTGTAATTTTAAGTACAAGTTGAACATAAATTTACAATAATGTTTTACAAGCATCTAAATCATCTAAATTTAAAATATTTGACTATCAATGAAATTTGCAAATTATTTTGACTTAAAAATTCATGAAAATGTTTCATAACTAAGATTTGAAAATGTAATACATAATACATTTTTTCATCATTATTTTTAAAAAAAATCTTCTTCGGAAAGTCAAATTAATAATTTATGTGTAAGTATATATAAAGTTCAAATTGTTTTGGCATTATATATTCAATACTGAATTAACAATTTCTCTCGATTTCTTTTGTTGTTTAAAAACGAATAACCATAAATACTTAAAATTCTTATCAAATGTTTATTTTATCATTTTCTATACACGATAAAATTGTCAAAGTATTTTTTTTCTGGCTGCGCGAACGACGCCGCGGGGACTGCTTTTCGCATTACTTCCGCGGTGCCACCATCGTTTATTTGGCATAATAAATGTAAATATTTTAACAATTGGCTTCCATATAATTTTTTACCTGGTCAAAAAGATTGAAAATTTAATACAAAATTCTTAATAAGTTGTAATGATAGAAGTTCAAAAAAATGAAATATACATAGACCTTTCCTCACTTTTTATTTTGAGGATTTAAAGTTAAAAATTAACGGACAAAATTTATCAAAATCACGAAAATTTGCTAATTTTTTTGTAGTAAAAATATTACGGTAAATATTACATTTATATTGGATTATAAATTATAATATGTTGTAAGTTATGTTCACCAATTACCTATTGCAGATAATAAATGGAATTATATGATTTCTACAAAATATATTCTATTAGGTATACAATTAATTTACAGTATTTTTTCACATTAATAATAGCAAACTAATAAGTACTTATAGTTTATAACGGTGTTATAATTGATAAAACAATATCAATCGGTTTGTTT
This sequence comes from Aulacorthum solani, assembly GCA_008528875.1. Taxonomy (NCBI): domain Eukaryota; kingdom Metazoa; phylum Arthropoda; class Insecta; order Hemiptera; family Aphididae; genus Aulacorthum; species Aulacorthum solani. The sequence continues at coordinate 29,605 of PVMI01006292.1, read as the reverse complement.
TTTTAATATTCGAAAACTCATAATCACTCATCAGTATTTACATGAACGTCAATAACTCAATAAGTAAAATACATTTAAAATGATACCAATGTATGCAATATTTAACAGTAGATCAAAAATTCGATGGGGGAGGCTATCCGTTGACAGAACCTTCAGTACTTTAATGTACCTAATTAAATTAATAGATTACAACAACCGTCGTCGTTTAAAACAACAGTGACTTGGTGGGTTTTTAAGGAGAAGGTTTAATGTCTAGAAAGGTTATTTATGTAAATACCACTTTTAATTTCAGCTCAACTACCCATATTCATTTCTGAGTGTAGCGATGAATGTATTGATTTTAAAATAAATTATGTGTAGTTTTTGTTGCTGTAGCCTTTTAGAGAAAACAATTTATATAACTAGAAAACGTAGTGAACTAGTACACTGCATACATTTTCATAATTATCTACTACTATGATAATAACAGCAGGTAATAATTATTATGTAGATTGTAGGTACACTAGTTGCGATGCATCCAAATTGCCTATCCAGGTCGCCGTGCTGAGCATCGTCATTTAATTGGAAAAGAAGATCTAAAATTCTCATGTAAGCCTGGATTTGACCAGAAAAAATCTGAAATATGCCTAACCAATCAAAATTATTCGCAACATTTCCGATTTGACTTAAATGTGTTTGATAATATGTTATTGTAATAATCACAGTGCAAATTATTGGTGTTGCCTCTGAAGAAGAAATTCGATCAGAACTCAAGATCCACATGTCCATGCTATTATAGACAGTTTTAGCAATATCTATAATCAAGGTTTCACTCGAAACGTGATAAATTTTTCATAATTTAAACTTTTACTAATGATTTAAAAATAATTTTTAAGTCGGAACTGTGACATATATTTTATTTTGCTTGGACTTGAAAATCAAATTGTTTTTCGATTAAAGTCAAGTCGGGAGCCGATGGGCAAAAAGAGTCACTACTAGACTACTTGTGTTTATTTTAAATGGCAATATTAAGAGAGTTACTCAGGACCTTGGGTCTGGTGACTAGAGACAACAGGCATACTTTTTGTCAAATTATAAGTTAGGTCACCTGTAAGAGTGTAAGCTTAGGTCTGCTCACCCAACTTTCCCAACACAGATGGACTATTTCCATCTAAAAGCCAAGTCCCAAACCGAGAGGACCTGTTGTCTACCTGAAAATAATTGCAAAAATAGTTATTATTGTAACTTAGTATAGCATTATGACAATTATAAGTGAGGTAAACTTAGTAGAGAGTTGTGTAAATGCGTAAAAATTGCAAAATTCTAAAATTCATTAGGCTATAACTTCGAAACTAAGTCCGACCGCCAAATTCTAACTTCACCATCGTTCAGTATAGCCAACTAAATGATCTAAATTGAAAATTGCAAAAAAATGTGTGACCGGTAAAGTAAAAAACTTCCGAGGTAAACTTCATGGACATCAGTAACTTTACTGCAGTGTATTTATTTACTTATTTTTATTTAAGGAGAAATCATAAAATAACTCCATTTACAAACAATTGTTTATAAATATAACAGTTGTAGGTGAGTAGCTATAATGAGAATTGAATAAATACGTCAATATGTGTGTACAGTATAATGATAAATTTGAATACCTATAATACAATAAAATATTATAAATAATAATAATACATTGTATACAATTTGGTAGTATTATAAAAGAAAATAAAATCACGAATTTGTTTAATATAATTGATGCAATAAAATAGATCTAAATTTTCAGAATTACCAGATGACATTAACATATTAATTGTTGGTGAATTTATTGAGTAATTTGAATTCATGTTTGGAAATTAAATTTCTCTGGTGTTTTTCGGGTTGATTTCAAAATTGAGTTTTTCTAATAACGGTTTCAATCTATTTTTATTATTGAGTAATTTGGTTAAAGTCTTTCTTCTGTAATTTGAATGAAAAGAGTAGCACAAAAGAGTTTTGGATAGATTTATAAGTTTTGAGTAGGTAAGAGTTATGGAATCAGGGGATCAAATGAGGGTAACATACTCTAGTTGGGATCGGACGAACGTGAAATATGTATTTTTTTAATGCAAGCGGGTTATGAAATTCTGACCAACAGTGTTTAAGAAAACCAAGTTTTTGAATGCTTTATTTTCAATTGTATAAGGGGGTTGTTGAATCTTAATTTAGTACCCATCAAAACAGAAGACTAAATTATTAACTTATGATACTCATAGTATTTAATTATTAGGTAATAGGTAGAATTGATTTTATTTTTATATGAAAAAGTGATAATAGAGCATTTATTTAAATAAAGTTTCAATCCATTCATTTATTGATATAATAGTTTTAGTGTCATCCGCGAGAAACCATATTTCTGAATGTTTTAAAATAGAAGAAATATCATTAATATTATAAGAATAAAAAGGAAATTTTCTGCTTACAATTACTTATAAATTACCTATTATATGAATTCAAGCAAATGATGTAGGGCAGTAAACTTCAAAGACATCAACAACTACAGTGTATAATTTATTATTTTAATAAATATTTTATGTTTACATTTATCATTGGTTAAAAATATGTATACAATAATGTAATACAAATTCATAATGGAGTTTATAATAACAAAACATGAAACAATAATTACTTTAAACAACAAATTTAACAATCTTTTGAGATCATTATGTATTAAACACATGCTATAACTTGACTGCATATAATATGTGATTGATGCGGAAGACATAAATTAAAAGAATACAACATATTATTTCAATTGACATTTAATTTAACTAATTGCTGTAAAGAAAAATAAAAACAATAATTATAGGTATGTTCATATGGTTATAACTTATAAAGTATAATAGTAAATAATATTATTTTGATTATTTTATTCCCATTCTTGTTTTATACTTTCAAAGTCGGCATCTTCTATGAAAGGCTTATCGATAAGACTAAAATGATAATAATTAAATTATGTTACGTTTATTTTAAAATAATTTAATTTTGTTCATTGCTAGAGAAATGTATATTGTGTACCTTATCATAATTTCGCCACAGAAAAAACATTCGGCCGCCAATAATTTATCTAAGGATTTTTTGACCTTATCGCGACGACTTATTGCTTCCAATGACTGTGATATGTCTTTGTTGTTTTGATACAAGGTGCTGAGCTGATTCTAAAAAATAATGTTTTACTCAATTTTTTTTAAAAAAAAACCAACTATTCCACAGTTAAATACCTGTAAATCCTTAATAGTGTTTATTGTACTGGGATCAACATACGGTTGCATTTCCTTAATCAGGCATTCTGCGTGAAAACAATGTGAGCAAGGGAACGTATAGAATGCTTTGGTCACTAGTTGTTCTTGACAACTGCTACACTCATTGGATGGTTGGATTAACATGTATCCATTTCTGAATGACAAAATTTCAGATCTAATTATTTCAGCTGATTTGGTAGCATCTTCCATTTCTTCCTTAAGATTTTGTATATCCTTATTGTATTCCTAACAAAATTAATGCAAATGCAAACATTTGTATAAAGAATTCAATACAAACTTCAATAATTATCACATTATCTCACTTCAAGAGATGAACACACAGCATCTTTAAAATGATCAATTGTTACAAAATCTGGGAAAAACGGTAAGATGTCTTCGATTTTTATAAACTTGCACTCTTCCAAGAAACGCATAGCTTGTTCTATGTCATTATTTTGTTTCACTACATATTGTGCTGGAGTAAAAATAATGAACCATCAAATTATTATTATGCATAATCAGTAAGTACATTTAAGTGTAACTCACCGATCTTTAACCAAAGTTTTTTTGATAATTCCATGTTGTTATTGGGCAATGAAGCTGTGGTTTTGGCTAAGTCAACACTGACTGTCAATGCTAGATCTACTGCAGCTTCCCATAAACCCAAGACGATAGACAATTGTACGCACGCTTCTCCTAACTGGTGTTCACGACACAAACGTAGAGCAAATTCCGGGTTGTAGCTCACAGCCGTTATCTCTCGACCTTGTAGCTTTAAGTAATTCATAAGTTTGTCTCTATTGTGCTTGATGTAGAGTGATATCAAATAGTTGTGTACAGATTCCACATGACAGTTCAGGCAATGAATACTGTACTCCAAGTATCTGATTATTTCCAAAGCCTATATATAATATATGTACAATATAAGTACTGATTTCTATGCATAAGTGCAATATTTGGTTCTATGCTCACTAGTCTTTCACTTGGATTTGGAATTATCAATGTGTTAATGACTTTTAAAGGGTCTAACTTCTGTCCTTGTTTTATTAAAATAGATACAGTTTGTGCCGGGGCTTTTTCAACAAGATCAGAGGAAAACGTATAAAACAATTCACTGAATGGATGATTGTCCAACAATGTCAACGCTACGAGTGTATAATCATATTATTATTACTAGCTCTAATTCTTAGAAAAATCCAATTTTATTTACCCTCAGCAATATTTTCTTCATTTAAATAATGCTGAATAACACGCTTATAATCTTGATTTTCAAGTGCCAACCAAATCATAAAATTCACATCACCATGGCTAGCCAGAATGTCATATATGCTTTCCCAATTTTTACGTATACAATCCTAAAAATAATAAACAAGTAATAGCAATTATAAATATAAAACACAACAAACACTGTTGATGCACATAAGACGACTCACAATATAAAGTTTGGTTGCTTAATTAAGAAAATGATCCGGAATGGTCCAGACCAGTAGAAGATTGAAATTACATTTTAAATGACTCAATTTCATATTTAAGTATTTATTACTACCACCACCCCTCACAATATACTCTCATATAAATTATTTACTTATAACAAAGTGATTAAGTAAATAAAATATGACCAAACCTTAGATTTTGGTGTCACTGCAAACACCAATTTAAAAAATTGAAAATTGAGGCTTTAGGCCCAACACTGGTCTGGACGTATCCAAATACATAAAAAGTTGATAATAATAAAAACTTAGATTTTTTTTTTATTTTTATTTTAAAGCTACCAATATAAAATTATTACAGCTTGACAAAAAACTTAGATTAAAAAACTCAAATTTTGTATAAGGCCCCTTCCAATTAACCAATAGAAAATAGTATAAAATGTAGATATTTTTGGCAAAATTTCAAAGTAAATTTAACTACTAATTAGCTTTTAAAACCAAGCTCTTTGAATTGAAGCGGTCTCAATTCATACCTTATATGTACAACAATCATTATCATATTTCACATCACTAAGGAACTAATTTTAATAAGCATTGTAATTTATGGATATGAGCAGAATATTTCATAAATCCTAAATGGTCAAAAGTACCAATTTTTTTAAATAATTTAATAATGTATATAAGTGAAATAGCAGCTTTTGTGCTGGTACCGACAAGTCTTGAAAGCAACGTCTACTACATATAGTTATTAATAAATTAATAAATATTTACTTGAATAATGGATCTAGATAAAAATTGTTGGAATGACTCTTGGAGTATAGTATATTCTTGTGATTTTTCTTGTTTATAGTTTCTAAGTACAGCTAATTCATTAGCAAACAACTCAATCAACCACAATGTAATCATTGTGATTTTTGTATAATCCTGTGACTTTAAACTATCTAATTTCTGCAAACAAATAATTTTTTGATAATTATATAAATTTATAAATTTAAACTAATTATCATACTTTCATGAGGAACAGTTTTATGGGGTTTTTTTCATTCAAATGTAAAAACTTTAGTACAATTTCTTCAAATGAGATATTTAAATTGGCATATATCAATGCACTGTTTTCATACCTACAAAAACAAGTGGTATAATAATTAATGACTTTAACTATGTTTGTAGTTTGTGTCTTAATGATATAAGTGTGCAGTATTTATTTAGGTAATAAATTGATTAATTACTGTTTTGAATTGAAAAAATGCTCTGCTTGTCTAACTAACACTTGATTCATTCTGTAAGGATTGCTAATGCATATTTCTTTTGCTTCTTCAAACATTCTTTTATCCAGATAGACCTAATCAAAAATATTGAAGTTAATATTTTAAAACTCCAGCAAATATAATTGTTTTATAATCTTTATCATACTTTCCAAACATGGCGATCTTCTTTGATCATTTTATATCTAAAAACTGCACGTTCTGCATACAACCAAATGGTTCCAGTCATCAGATCTTTAGTTATATTTAACAGTCTACCATGACTCTAAAGGGCATATTTAACTGTATCAACAAATAAAATCAAAAATATCTAACCACTTACATCAGAACAATAATCTTCATCCATCACTTGAGATGCATTGCGATCTGCAGGGGCTACTAAAGAAACAGCAATAACTCTCTCTGGAAACAACAATAATACATGATAACGCGTAAATGTCATTGATAATGGTACAGTGAAATCATCATCATCTCTTCCATATAGTCGACTATACTCAATGAGTTCATGCGAGCTAAATATTGTTTTTTCATCTTTGTTTATGTCTACCTGTAATAAATGATTTGAAGTAATAACCTCAGTGTATTGATTTAGCAAAAATAATGTTTACCTCAGCAACAAATACCCCTAACTCAGTGAGAAATCCAAAATATTTTGGAACTGTAAAATCATTGTTTAAGAAATAAAAATGTAATTTGGTATGTTTCACTACGGTTGGGACTTCATAAAAACGTTCTGTAAACAAAAAAACAACAATTGGAATGTACACATAATTTTCTTACTTTTAAATTGAACTAAGTACACTAAATTTAAATACCACTGGAATAATCAACCGTACAGAGTGGGTCATTATTTTTTACTTTTCTTAAAGTTTTATTGAATAATAAAGAAAAACTGAAAATACAATAGATAACCACCCAGTAGGTATTTTCCAAAAATAAATTGTACTTCATTGCTTCATTCTTCTTTCATTGTATTAAATTTTTTAATAATATTTAATTATTATTAAGTATAATATTATATAATATTATACTAGCCTGGAATAGTCAAATAATTGTTGAAGATTTGTTGTAACATCGGTCTTTCATCTTTATTAAATATGAAATCGACAAATTGATACAATTTTGTAGGTGTAATTGCTAATATATAAAATAGATCCGATTTTCCAACTCTATGGTATTGGAGGCCAATTATAGGAATAGGTTGTCCTTTACTTATATCAAACACCTATAATATATAATTCATAAAAACTATTGGTTTTTAAAATAACAGGAGTATTACAAACCTCTTTCCAATATTGAACTACACTGCCTTGAAAAAACCTATCAAACTCTGTTCCTAGTTGTGTTTCGATTATAGCACCAGATGAATTTCCGAGCAATATGGGCCCAGTCGTGCTGGACGTAGATTTCACTCTATGATCACAGTTCCAAGCCACAGATGTTATTTCTGAACCCTGATATTTACCTACCTATAAAAATTAAATTATGATTCATTATCCAAAATAAATAAGAAAAAACATGATAATTTTAAATTTTTTTCATTTTATTCCCTTACAGGTTTTAGTTTAGATAGTTGTTTAGTTGCATAAAAAAGCTGAGAACTAGTTATGTTACCACATGAAATTAGTAAATGTTCTCCAAAAGGATCTAAGAATAATTGCTTCACTTTTAGAGATGAAGTTTTCAGGGTATCGATTTCTAAAAACAAATAAGACAAATTATTTATGAAATTATTACAAAACAATACATTTTAACAGTGTGAGTCATGACCATAATCAAGACCAGTTTTTTTGCTTAGTTGCATTTGCTTCAATCTCACCCTCGATATTGTCCTGTTTTAAGTTTATTCGCAGCAACACATTATTGACCATGACTAGTACCACATATTCATTGTTTACCAGTAATTGAGTAATCTTATCGCTCGGAGAGAAGTTGACTTTCTTTTTGGACAATATGGGTACTCCTCCGAGATCTGCGTCTCTATCACAACTTTCATCGAGCTACAATATTAGGTAATGATCAAAGTTATGTTTAAACGGTTTTATACCAGATTGCTTGAAAATGAATTAAGAGTATGTCAGCACTCCAATTGTTTTTTCTCTCTCCCATTTACAACATATTTATGTTTACCAGAACCAATTATGCATTGCTACTTTTAATATTAGAATAAATTCAAATAATATCAAACTTTAAGCTGAGAACATTACATGTGTCTCTATGTCAGCTGCTTTATTATATTTTAATTTTTATACAAGTTATGAAAGTGTAAGTAATTATAATTTAAAAATGCTCATAAATTGTATAAAAAATAAAATATAATAAAACAGCTGACATAGAGACACATGTAATGTTCTCAGCTTAAAGTTTGATATTATTTGAATTTATTTTAATATTAAAAGTAGCAATGCAAAAATGGTTCTGGTAAACATAAATATGTTGTAAATGGGAGAGAGAAAAAACAAAGAATACATTGACATCCACTCAATATAATGGTTCAATAAAATTTATTGGATCAAACCATGTTTAAGGGACTCATAGCTCACAAGTCACTATTGATTCAATAAATGTTTAGTGTTCATGCAGCTCGGCTTAAGAATAGAATATTTAACATGCAAAAATTATTTTACCAATTGCTTGGATGTCGGAGCAATTTTAAATTTGCTTTCAACTCCCTGCTCAAACTGATCCAGTATTGAAATCATTGTGTAAATAAATAAAATTCAGATCATCGGGTACCAAAAGTTGACGTGATGTCCACCTGTATAATATTATATACGTTATTCACTTTTCAAAGAAATATCGCTGCTCTTTTATAATTTTAGGTTGTTATAAGACAATAAACGAATTACTGGATATTAGAAAAACAAACAAATAAATTTGCCAATTTGACATTATAATTTATAGCTTAAAAGCTGGTAAGGCGAAAAGCTACTAAACAGTAAACTTTTAACTTGCTAACGACTAAAGAGTTGAACGAATTATCAATAATCACTTATCAGTAATTTGACTAAGGGAGTCAGAGATAATAATATTATATACGAATATATCTATGCAAAATACCATACCATAAATCACGATGTAGATAAAACGGTGTAGTCACTATCAATTGTACGTATGAATAATAAATGAGTACCGTTTCGACGGCATTTTAGTTACACAATTGTCCACCAAGAAGCATAGGCGTGCGTACGGGGGGTGCCGAGGGTGCCTGGGCACCCCCGGACTCTTCGCCCAAAACAGCAAGGTCCCTAATTATAATTCTTAATTATGTGTAAATTTTAAATCTTGAAAAATCTAGGTATCCTCGGATATTTTCCAAATTAAGCATTGTAAAAAATAAACTCAGATGTATTATGGACCAACATAGACTAGAATCATTACTACTAATATTCACGGAATGAGAATTAGCTTTTAAATTAGATTTTAATGAAATTATTGACAAATTCAAAAATAATGTTCCTTTAAAACGTCAATAATTATCATTATAAGAGGTTGTACATCTATGTTGTTATGTAATATTTATCACAATAAATGAAATAAAATAAATTATATTTTTTGCATTTTGTGTATGTATATTTGCTGCACCTTTAGTAATGGCTTTCAAAATTATTGTTTGCCCTAATTTTTAGTGTGCACCCCCGGAACCAAAAGTCTGCGCACACCTATGCCAAGAAGAGCTAAGAACTAAGAACTAAGAAGGCCGATTTCTTCTTCTAATACAGATTACAGGCTGCGGGTGCTACAGGCGCTACAGCTACCTCATTGAGTTAAATTGTTAGTTGTTACAATTTTGAAAATATTTTATAAATATAATCTATTTTAATCAGAGATTTATCATCTAATATAATAACTATGATTTTAATACATTTTTTTGAATATAAATATATTAGCATATTCATTAACATTGTTTATTTATTTTTGATTATTCATTAGTACCACGTAGAATTATAATATCTACCTACTTAACTACGATTTATTACTTTTTTTACGCATTTTTAGTATTGTGCTTATTAATATGCCTAACAAATGTTTTGTTCCTGCATGTAAATCAGGTTATTTAAGTAATAGTAAAATATTAAGAGCAGAAGGGAAAAATGTACCACCTATGTCGTATGTTTCATAAACCATATATAATAGTCAATAGTTATTTTTTTGTTTTAACATTTATATTATATTTGAATACACATGTGTAGTTTATCTTAAACTAATTTTTAGTTATAAAAATAATAGTATTACATACAAGTATCTAACTTAATACTCAAGTAATAAAATATACAATTCTTTATCCAACACACCAGTCATAATGAGCAGTTTGGTTTTTAATACAAATTTAATGTTTGCATAATGTCATCTAAATCAAAATTTTATTTTGATCTACATCGTGCCATATATTTTTTAGTTTCCATAACCATGTTCAGTGTTATCATGGAATGAGCTTTATCATTTATTGTTATTCTGTTATCGGACGACCGTTATTATCATTGAATAAATTGTAAACAAACAAAGCATGAACGTTTGGATGAGAATATGGAATAAATAAAATGTGGTTATATAGTATATACTAGGAAATAACAATTAACAATCCTGAATATTTTTTATAGTTATATACTCTATAGACAATATTTCATAGCCATTAGAGTACTATTACGATTTCTTACTTAAATAAATAAAAATAATTTTAATATACATTTACAAGTTTAGAGTTGTTACTTCTTGAGCGTTTATTCAAATTCATGTTCATTTAGATCATTTACTAGTTAAGAGTACCAAGTTGTTTTACAACAATCATCATGTCAGATTTTAACAGTAAGTATTAATTTTGTATCTTTGAAAAATTGTATTTTTTTTTATTAAATACTTATTTGATTTTTAGATTCCAGTACTAGTACCGACCAAAATGATCCAAATAAAGACAAATCAAAAACTTCAAGATCTAAAGACATGCATTTACCCATATCAAGAGTCCGTACTATCATGAAAAGTACACCAGATATTGAAAACATAGGGTTACCGTCACTGCACGTTGTCACTAAAGCAACGGTAAGAATACAATCTTACTTTTTTTTCTATCAATGTTTCCATAGTATATTACTAGTTAACTTTTGTGAACAATTACTTCTATGTAGGGTTATTTTTTTTTAAATTTATATTATTCTAATTTAAAGAATGGCGTATCTGCAATCTGCTTAACATATAATAACACTTGTTTTAATTGGTTATATTTTTGTTCATTGCACCACCTATTGAAGTTCACTGTAATTAAGAAATATTTCGGTCTGAGGGCCAATACAATGGCTAGGTTCCTGAGCCAGGGCCCATGGTAAAATTGCAGGTTCAATTAAAGCATTGCATGCATATTGCTTCATGTATATACTTTATTACAAGTCCAAGCCTCGTGACCCATATCTGATTTTTATATCATATCTAAGGTTTTTCATTTGTTGATAGTCTATATAAATTATTAAATTTAGAATAAAAATTGTATCCTTCAATACTTTTGACTTGCTGATAAGTGGATAGCTATCATCGCTTAAGAGTTATGTCTACATGTGTTGATAATACATTCTGTTTCAGAAATGGATTTTTGTTTATTGTTATAGGTAGTAATACCTGGGTGTTTACACTGTTTACAGGGGTTTTTCAACACTATAGTTTGATTAAAAATGTATTTTAAGAAAAAATAAATTGTCAAGACTTACTTTAATGACAATTATTTTTAGTAAAACATTATCTATATTACAATCTCTGTTTATATTGTTTATATCATAATTATAGCCACCCGACTCCATTAAAAATTTCTAGTTATAACTAAATGTTACTGCTAATTTATGCTCGATTAGTGGTAAATTGGTACATAGTGAAAATATAATAAATGCCACTGATTTTGGCATTACCTATCCCAAAGTTCGGTTAGGATACTAAAGTGATTTCAAAATGATATTACTATTAGGTAGAAAAACTAAATCTAAATACTGCTTAGCATATAGGGTTTTTTTATTACATATCATCTTTATATAGAAACTATTTTATTTATGTTAACACAATTATTTATTGCATTTTAGGAGCTTTTTATTCAAAAACTGGCCCAAGATGCTCTCAGAGGACAAAGACACTTCAGACATTTAGATTATAATGATCTTGCCAGAGCTGTCGAAGATAATGAAAATATGTATTTTCTTAGAGGTATTTTTTTTTTTTTTTTGGTATGATTTTAACTAAGTAATTAAGTTATTCTTTTCAATGATGAATTGTAGGTCCCAGAGCTAGGAGTATTATCCCAATTGAGATTTAAATCAAAATTGAAACTGTATATGTCATAGTTACCTAATGTGAATTATTAATACTTGTACAACTCAAAATTATATGTATTAAAAAAATTTCATATATGATGCTAATATTCAAAATGCAGTGATTTTTCACTGTTCCAAATAAGATGACTTATGTGCAGACAGCCAAATTGTGTTCTGTTTATAGTCTAGCAGATTGTCTCCCAAAAATCACAGCCTAACCAATATGCAGCTTGTTTTGGTTCACAAAACTCAAATATTTTTTTTGTTAAATAGAACTAATATTGTGTGGTTGAGTTCAATGTTTAAATGAATTGACCTAATATTAAACTTAGTGAAGAGCATTTCCTATGTTTGTTCATTAGTTTTTTTTTTATGATATTTAAATTTTTATGAATGTTATGAAAAGGTATGTACAATATTACAGTTTAGAAATTTTCATATATCTTAAAAAATCAACATTCAAACACAGTCCACAAAGTCATACTGGGTTATTGTTGAATACTCATTATTTTAAAAATTTATAAATGTGGTTGAAAAAAATTTTATTTGGTTTCTACTCATTAAAAATAATATATATTTTTAAGTTTTTACTTTTTTGAATAAAGTAGTTTTAATTTCATATTCCAAAGCAGAATATTTGGTAAGTATTGTAATACATAAAAATTGAATCTAGTATGAGTAGTGTTTAAGTTTTAAATTAATAAAAGTATTTAAAGTTTAGATGAGCATAGTAGTGGTACTAGATTATCCTGAAAAATGTTGGTTCATTGCTCCACAAATCTAAACTTTAAATACTTACAAATTATAATGTTATAAATCATAATTCATAAGCTACTAATCGTAAATTTGATTTTTGTGTATCGAAATACTAGAAAAATATTCTGCTTTTGGACATGAAATTATGAAAATAATATTTTCAAAAACATTAATCAGTACTTTTTAAATAATGAGTATCCTACATGAAATAAATCATCCGGTTTATTTATATATATATTTATTTTTTTATTTTTTTTATTGAACGTAAAAAATCAGCTACTAGGCCATTAGTTATTACATAACATTTTTTTTTTATTTTAGGTTTATATTTATTATTTATCTATTTTGTTTTTTAGAGGTTTTACCTAAAAAAATTACTATGGCTGAATACTACAAATTGGTTGGTAAAGAATCCTCAGAGGATGGCGAGGACAATGATAACAGTTCTCAAACGTCACATTCTTCATCATCTTCAGTATCATCAGACAATTAATCTATTTAATATATTGTACTCTTTAACAGTTAACAAACAATATGTGTAGTTTGACATTGTATTTTTAAAAAAATTTTTTCTACTTATAAATTATTGTAATATTAAATATTAACTTTTAAGTTATTGATCGTGAATGTTTTTTTCTCTAAATCGTTTTACAAACATTAGTTTTGAGTTGTTTTCCATATACTTTGATATTAGATCATTATTATTCTTAATTTTTTTTCCATTACAACTTAACCAATATGTTTTCCATATTCGTCTCCAACTGATGGTTGATCTTTCACCAGCTCTTTTTAAATGTAAAGTCATTTTTCTCTCTATGCTATTTTTCAAGTCAACGACTCTTGCTCCATTCGTCTGTACCTAAAACAAAACAGAGACAAATTACAATATATTATATAAGACATTCTTATATGTATTCACAATTGAATGCAGGAAAATTCAGGGCTTTTAAATAATGTTATACTTACGACAATCGGTATGACAATGCCGTCGAAGCGCTCCAAGTACAAGGTTATGGCTCGACCATGTTCGATCGCGATTTGTAAATCGACTTCTTCCAAGGTCACGTTGTTCGGTAGGTCCCCTAACACGCTGTCCTTTTCTAGAATCGTGTTCAAGACTTCGGCCGTGAAGTCTTTGAGTCTTTCGTGACTGATCGCGGCGACATCGACGTCCGCCAGTTCAGACAGCGTACTCGGCGACGATGGATCCGCAAGCTCGCTCATCGTCCCGATAGCACGTGTAGGTTCCTGGTGCTTCTGTAAAACACCATTTTGATATTAAGGACGTTGATATAATACGATATGTGTGTCAACTGTAAGTCGTACGAAAGACAAGGTCGTCAGGTGAATGAAAAAAAAATGTTTTCAATAATCGGCCGACAATCAAATAATCAATTCGCTCGGCATGTGGGCCGGTGAAATGAAAATGGTGTATTATATTAATTACAAATATCTGCATCGCAACCGGTACCAACGTTCTTAGCGGGCGGTTATGCAGTCATGCAGGTAGAGACGACACGTTTTGTCCATTAGAGGACCGTTACATCATACTGTAGAACAATATCATTTAATAATAAAATGCACAAGAAGGGGTAGGGTTGCTCAATGTTTTTTTATTTTATAGCCATCGACGTCTGTGCACTTTTAGCACAGTATGTATATAGGTACCCTGCAGCAGTCGGCCATTCGCAACCAGTGTCAGTCCCAGTCGATACAAACAACGACTACGCGAGAGCCGGAGCAAAGACCGTATAATATACGATTTCGGTCTTTAGTAAAACAAATTTTCATCGTTTTGTCGACATCGCACGTACAAAAATGTACAACATTATATTCGCGTTACGACAAACTCAACGACATATTATACAGTGATCGGACGATATAATATGTAACGAGTGTATCTGGAGGATTCAACAGTATTGTTCATTTACTTAGTCAATTTATCCAGACACACTCTGTGTGCATATTTTTATAATATATCAGTATATTACTATGATAAAATCGTTCAAAGTTCAAACCATATTATTTATTTATTTAATATTCATCATTTAAATTATATAGTACCTATATTGTATTATAAGATGTTCGACTGCTCCATAGTTATATGTATAATATGATGTATTTTAGCTTTTTTATGTGCGTTTTGTTTTGGGGGACAAAGCGCGCGTGGAGTGGCTGAATATACCTATTATATTCTAAACGCGTCGAACGGGCAAACGAAATCTGAGCTCATGTTTTTCATTATTGCACTATATTCGTGAAAATTATACCAGGAAATCGGTTTACTTGAAACGGTTTTCGTTCACGATTTTATTGTGATTTTCCAGATCAATTGCAGCACGCCGCTTGCGGAACGAGGGTAGTATCTCATCAACTGAATCAACGAGGATGGCCGCAGACCAAAATCATTGGAGGCTCGACTACGCCATACGGAGCATATCCTTGGCAGGTAAAAAAAAAAAAAATCGATCGACTTACGATACCTACCCTACTTAATACTTGTTAAAATAGTTAGCCGTCTTGGATAGGTTAGTGAATCGTACATTATTATGAAATGCACGCCCGTATATTATAATACTGTTTTAATCGAGTTTTTGTAATTAGACGGGTTCTATTCTGTGTACGTATATGCAAGATAAAAATAAAATACACTAATTTAAATATTTATCGTATCGTGTGTTTCGCAATTATAGAAAATATTTTAATAAATAACCCAATAATAGGTTAAACCCTATATATTTGAAAAAAAAATATCATTTTGTGTATGATGCGATTTACATATTATAATATTTAAGTTCTGCAAGGACGTTGCATGCACGTGGACATTAAAACTTATCAGTATAAGGGTATAAACTTTATACATAGAGTAGGTATATTGGAGTATATTGCTGTTATCTTTTTATTAACTTTAATCCTATAATTATTTAAATTTAATTTATAACTGCATACCTTTAGGCAATGGGTATAATGTTTTCTAAACAAAAATTATTTTCACCAATAAATACTGACAAAAGCGTTGTTATTTTTTTCAATTGTAAGTTTTTTTTTTAAATTGTATTTGAAATAAACAATCTATACATAAAATGCACAATGCGCTTATATACCAGGGTCTAAGAGTAGGTATAAACATAAAGGGTTTGATTTTAATGAGTCACTCATTATGCCTATACCGATTAAAGACACTTATCTTGATTAAAATCTAGCTCACTCTTTGAAAAAAAAAATAACTTGACTGATGACAAAACAAAAAAATTATTCTTAGAAAAGAGTTGAGGGGTTAAGAGAAGACGATAAAACTATATAGGTATTGTTTACCTATATAGTTAACTGTTAACAACTATGTAAAAATACCTTTTTTATGATTTTAATTTTTAATGAATATATCTATTTACAATATGTACTATGTAGACACACAGGTTACGCAATAAGTAAAAATTATAAAAAGTAGTTAAGACCACATCTTGTGTGATGGGCGTGTCCAGTGATGCGCTCTTTAGAGTACCTATAGGCCGGATACCTATCAAATAAAAATTCGTACAAATTACTTACTATAAAACATTAAAATATCAGTACATTTTCTGATTTATCATCACTCAAAATTACAATAGGCAATAATTATTTGCATTACATCATGTATACATTTATAAAATACCTACCTACCTAACAAACGACAGTTGCCAATTACTTATACGATTTTTAAAGAGAAAAAATAAGTAAGCCTTTAATTGAACGACTATTATTCTGCAATTATTGATTGTCATCACTCGTCATTGTACACAGGTATACTTTGCATCTATTTAGTGACTATGAGATTTTTATTTTCAAACCATTGTTATACAGGTGGAATTACAAGCATACAAAGATGGATGGGAACATCACTGCGGAGGAGCACTAATATCCGAAACTATAGCCTTAACGGCCGCCCATTGCTTAAAAGACTTTAAAAAATCCCAACTGCGTATTATTGTTGGTAAACATAATTTAGCAAAAAACGATAAACATGAAAAAACATATAGAGTACAAAAGGCATTAGTACACCCTCAATTCAGAAAAGGTAGGTACTATTTTAAGACTGTATAAATAGATATAGGTAATATCTATAATTATAAAAAATAAATAATTAGTGTAATACCTGTGTATTTTTAAATAGACTGTATTGTAAAATTGTATTAATTGGTAATTAGTATTTAGGTTTACTTCTAGGACTTATTAAACATTTATAAATCTTTTTTAAAAGTTTTTATCATTTTTATTCTCTGATAAATTATTTTTGTAAAAATGTAAATAATTCGTTTTTAATTAGGGCTTAAATATTTTAGTGGTTTTTAAGTTTATGTACCTATATAATCAACATAGAAATTATTAATTTCCTACTATAATTTTTGTATATTTTTAGGATATCAAATCCCCAGTCCACTTAATTGTAAAATATTCTTTATAACATTGTTGAAGATTTTAATGTCTTACCGTTGACTTTATAATAGGATATAGTATATACTATGTTTAACTACACCTATTCACAATCACATTTCAGACGGACCACATAGCCATGACATAGCGATATTAAAAATCAATGCATTGAACAGTAAAGGAGTAAAATTTGATTCGCACGTGCAACCGATATGTTTGCCGGATTACTATACAAAACCCAACGACGTAGATTGGTGTACCGTGACTGGTTGGGGAGCACAAAAACGTATGTTTTTATTTACCTAACTCGTCTCTTGTGGCCGTGTATATATAAGTAGTACATCGTGATCGTATGCTCGTATGGTCGTATCCAGCCTGCGTTTCAGCGTATATTATAAGGGGCTCCAAATATAATTAGTGATTTGTTTAGAACTATAATAAATTAGCTCGATTTTAAAAAAAAAAGCTGTTATTTGTATGCAATTTGTATTTATAACCGAAGAATGTTTTCATTTTTTCATTTCTATTGAAAAAAATAAATAATGAATCATAATTCAAAATTAAACTCTTTATATAAATTAAATTATTAGAAAGGGTAGTTGCTAGTATACGTAGTATAAAATCAATGTCTATATAATAATCTGTATCATATAAATTGAAATAGTTGATATTTAACAATAGTTAGAAGTAATAATAATAATGATTGATTAATTCAGTCGAAAATAAGAAACTATGTACGTAAAATAGAAAAATATAAGAAATATCGCGAAAAAAGTCAAAGAAGCAAGTTGGAAATCGATAAAAAAAATAATGTTATGACTTATGAGACATGACTACATGAGTATAAATTTAAATATAAAAAACATTTTAGATGAAACATTCGATTGGTTGAGAAAATAATTGAGGGGTTGGCGAGCGTGATCTACACATTTTTTAAGTAATAGCGGAATTGAGTTTCAGAGGCGCTCCCATAATTTTTTTTTTGTGGGGGAGCTGAAAATTTTTTTTTTAAATGATTCATTAATGAAAATGTTGCTATATTTTGACAAATTTAGGGGGAGAGGTACAACTCTTTAATCACCCAGGATATGGCACTATATATTTTGACCCCCTCTTCATTTGGAATACGATCATGCGAGGCAATATTACTGTGCACCTAATATTGATGGCTTATCAGCCTTTTGGCTCTAATGTGTCTCGTTTGTGTAACGTTTAAAATGTTTAAATATTTTTTTTAGAAGATGACATGACCAGTTTGCCTAAAGTGTTGCAAGCCGCGTCAGTACCCCTTCTGGATTTGGAAACCTGCCGACACGACGATGTATATGGAGGTCGACACCAGTTCATATTGGACAGTATGTTGTGCGCTGGAAGTTTAGAAGGAGGAGTAGATGCTTGTGGAGGCGATTCCGGAGGACCACTGGCCTGTCAAGTGAATGGTAGGTTCTAAGGATCAAATTGAGTAATTAAGGTGGTGGAAGTGGTAATCAATACACAATTTTAGTTCAATGTAATAATGTAGGTTTGGCATGAAATGAAATAAATTGAATAGAAGGGGATTAAGTGTTCAATTCTTAAACCAAAAAGTTAAAGTGACATAAGTGTTTTTTTTTCTTTCAGGAAAGTTTATACTGACAGGTGTGGTATCGTGGGGCGATGGATGTGGCAAAAAAAATAGGCCTGGTGTGTACACACGTGTGTCATATTATACAGAGTGGTTAAAAAAAGTTATGACAGAACTAGAGAATAATTGAACTACTTGATAAAAAAAATTCGTAGTGATTCTTTGAAGAAGATTTAAATTTTATTATATAGAATAAAATTGTATGTAATATAATATATGTAAATTATTGTTAAAATGTACATATTACCTATATAGTTTTTGTAAATTATGTAAATCATGCAAATTAATGTACAGCTATAGTTTTGTAACATTGTAATATGTAAATATGAAAAAATTAAAATTTTGCTTATGATTTTCTGAATGTATAAACAAACTTAAAATTACACTTTTTTCTAAGTTAAAAATATACATAGTAATGTAAATAGTGGTTCTATCATTATAAATTAATAAAAACAAAATACTTTTAAAAGAAATTAATATTGACTATTCAGTAGTATGTGTTTGTAAAATAGATTTATAGAACTGAATAAAATAAATAATATTCAAATTTATATGATTAAACACAGCACCTAAAATGAATACAAGACTACCAAAGTTACTTCAATATTAGATCCGAGTTATATGTACTACGAGCATTGATATAAGAAACAGAGTGGTCTTAATAACAAAATAATTAAGTTAAATATTACTTTAAAAATTATTTATTTTATAATGAGACTCGTCATAATTTTGGTTTGCACTGAGTTGATGAACCTCATAACCCTAGACCTTTCTTAACATTATTATAAGAATTAAAATATAACTTTGCCTGATATACAATTGTTATTTCTTATATATATATATATATATTATGCATTCTAGCAGTCTTAATAAAATAAAAAGTCTGATGACATTTTATACTCATAAAGTCATAAATTAATGCCTAATTAAATTATACAAGATAAGCTGGTAATTGGTTATATTAAGATAAAATTCTTATAATTGCACCAGAAGATAATATAAAATAATTAGTTAAAATATTTTTTCAATTAAAAATAAAACTTAAAATACTATACGAGAATAGGTACATGATATAAGTCCTAATATTGCCTACTGGACACAGGTGTCTACAATTGTTTTTATACTGACATTTACTGAATTATTTAAAAATATTTCAAATTTTTTATTATAATTACATTTTTGAAAACTATTTAGCTTCTATACAAATATATCTGATAAGAGAATATTATACAAGTAATTAATACATGTATGTAGTTCCAAAAATGAATATCTAATTGAACTAAAATTACTATCCAGTTATAATGCACGAGATAATAAAAGCATTAAGTATTACTGCTTAGCTTTTTATATTAAATGATAGTATAATAAATTGTAATAGTATTTGCACATGAATTATGATAACATTTTGAAAATATAATGCAATATTGTTTATTTGTTTCATTTTCTGAGTTATATTAGTTATGATGGCGGGTTGTTTGTCAATTACTTATACAAACATTATTATTTATTTGCTGTTTAAAATTATTTTAATAAAGTTAATTTATGAATTGAAACAACACATCTTGAAATTACCAACATAATTAAATTGATTATCTGAGTATTATCCAAATTATGTCTACTAAAAGAGTAACTTAAGGTTTAATTTCTGATAAATAAACAACTTTTTTTCTATACACAGTAGAAACCGCTTATTAGGAACACAGGTAATTGATAAAATTGCATTATTGAACAAAATGTCTAGGAATAGACCAGCTGTATTGATGGACCATTATGACATTATAAATCAATCGGATTATTGAAACATTTGAAACAACACATTAGTTAAATGATTTGGTGATAACTAATGTATATATTATATAAGATGAGTAATATAAAACATACAAAGTGCGGCAGGAAGCCTATTTTAGAGAGACAAAAAATTGGTTTGAAACTCATTGGACCGAACTAATGGCTCAATACTCACACTCTAATGTTTTTTTTAATGCTGTCGAGAGTGGACTTTATTTTAGAGCCTTACCCGAACACTCATACGCGCTCAAAAGTGATAGAGCCAAAGAGGCTAAGATATGTAAAAATTGACTTATAATTTTGTGTGGTGTGGAAAAACGACAATGATGGATACATCGTTTACAAAAAAAAAAAAATCACTTGACGCTTATTGGTAACAATCAGTTAATTGTCACTTCAAAGTGGTCCAAGTATTCCTTATAAGCGACTTTCTACTGTATTATATTACTTTCATTTCTAAGCACATGGACATTAATGAAAACTTATTTAAGTTATAATAATTGTAAAAGAGTAGGTATATAACATTGAAGTATGATAGTAAAATGAGTTTAACAATTAATAATACATTTTAAATTTAGTATTCAAAATAATATAATTTTAATTTTTGAAGTACAAACAGAATATTTATATAGGTAGAATAATTATCTAAATAGTTTAAATAATATAACACTATGATACTATGATAATATAATTTGTCTCTAGTATGCTAATTTATTATACTACCTTGAGCAAACATTTAAATAAAATATATGTTCAACACCTAGGTATTTTAGTATTTATAATGATGTATGCTATAATATTATTCTACAAGACATTTATTTTAATTTTTTCAATGGATTTTATTTAATTTTATGGAACAATTAAAAATCAGTACAGTCAAAAAAAAAAAAAAAATTACAAACGAGTAGTTCAAGTAACCTATTTATGCACTAAACACACGATATTACAATTTCAGTACTTGATATTTTTATCACAATAAATAGCATTTTAAAGAAAAATGATTTAAAATAGGTAATAACAAATACACATTAGGTGACTAGGCTTAAATAAGTCTTTTATCATAACGTTATTACAATAACTAATAACAATACAAGATCTGATAGTAAAGAACTCATAAAGGAAATATACATGTCCCATTATTTTTAAATAAATAAATACGAAAATAATTATTTTAAGGAATAGGTCACATATATTGAGTTTACAATTTGTAATGTCATCTAATGATTCTAATATGGGTACGTATTTATGTAATATTTGGCATCTACTAATTAACTCTACTTGGAGAAATAATTTTAAAGTGTTTTGCTTTTGCTAGTTTTGTGGTCTTCTTCAACATTGCTATCATTTGAAATGGAGTTTGGAACAAAATCTGCATCAAATTTTTTTCCTGTTAACCAATCAGCCTGCCAAAAACCCAAAACACTCACAACGGAGAAAAATAGCATGATCATTAACCATACTGATATATTAAAAATTTCAGTTTGCTGAAATAGTTCTTTTCCATTCTTTATACACAACAATGACTCTGTGACCATTATGACTGCATAGACCCAACACTGTGTCCCAAGTCTTTTACAATTAGGATCTGTCACATATGTGTAATATTGTCGAGTAGATGGTGCAACTACAATACTCAAAAAGAAAAGCCTGCCAACAACTAGTGGATGCGATGGTGGCATTTCAAATATGTGCTTCAAGAAGAATGTATTCAGTTCAGATACTTGCCACATAATTACCATTTGGCACACCGAAAAAAAACGCATATATGATGAATTTGGATCAAGCCACCGAACTGGTGTCCAACTAGCTGGTGTAAACTGTAATGCAGCTCGCTTGATTTTACCTTTAGTTGTGTCAATATCTTTAATACCAGGCCAGTTATAGTCTCTCATTTCTAACATTTTGCAAATTTTCATTCCGACCCATATACCAAATCCGTTGCAAAGCAGGACATCTAATATCCATGCATCCCACCAACATTCTTTAAAATTAGGCAATAAATGAGAAAACATCACTTCTGTGAATTCCCACATCATACTCATTGACCACAATATTCCATAATGCCTCACTAGTACTGCTTTTGATACCCATCCAAAAAAGTGACCAGCAGCAAATACATCCAAATGCGCCCAAAACTTCTCTACAGAGATATCTGAACAGTTAACACCATACTCTTTATCCATATCGATTCTGAAATCTTTTAGATTAGGATCAAGCCATAATATCATTCCTTTAATAGTTTCATATTTTTGAAATAATAAAAATAGCAATGTTAAAGAGTATAGAACACTTAGTCCGAATACCATTCGCCAGACTGCTGGGTGAGGTCTTACAAATGGGCCATTTGGGAATGCCAATAGAGATACAAGAATTAAAAAAAATATAACGCACCAGATTCCAGCACAGATATTGCTATCAATTGATTTGTCATCTCGAATAAAGGACATAAAAATTACTCCAACGATTGACAATATCAATAGAGTTATGGTATGAGGTTTGTAGAAAAACTCTAAGGTAATATCTTCCACTTCACATTCGTTGAGTGTGTTGAACACGCTTTCTTTCTTCTGGACTACCATGGCGTGACCGGTAGTTTCTGGCAACAAATGAGAACAAATAATGAACTTGGGGACAGTGTCAGGCGAATATTTAAATAACTTAAAAAAATTCTATTTTATGTAAACACGCATACAAACACACGCACATAATATATTTTATTTAATTAAAAGGGGTTTTTATTATTATTATTATTAGTAGTAGTAGTATTAAACAGGTAATAGACAAGTTTGAAAGCGTGGTAAATTTAAAATTTAAAAACCATCGTAGGTACTTACCAGGGATATAAATGAACAGTTTTATCACACGCTCGTACCGAGTCGCATCTACTGTTTTTGGCAACTCTTATCTTCGGCTTTGAAATTTGAAAAATAACTCATAAATAATTTTGATCACATCACGTGCTTAAATAATTAATGAACAGTGGAAGGCGGAACAGTGGTGAGTGGTGAGTAGTGAATGAGACGAATGAGTGATCGCGTGACCGCCGAATGCCGATCGGTCCTCGGCTCGGCTTACGGCTGGTTACTGATTATTACTGATAATATTGATAAGGTTTTTACACACTGTACACAGCATAGACCTTATACTGTTAAACCTCAGAACAATAATATATAGACAGTATAAGGTCTATGATATACAAATATATAATTGTATTATATAATATTATATAGTCTATAACTATAGCATAGAGTCATAATTATCTGTGAAATACTACCAAATACTATAAAATTTGATAGTAGTATTATAGTACGAGAAAGTTCAAAAAAGTCAATGATAATCAGCAGCGACGCACGGAGCCCCTGTTGTAGCGCAGAACGTGGCTGTACTTTTTTTGCCTATATCCAAGGCGTAAGCCACATAATAAATCCCGTCAAAACTTAAAACGGCTGAGAACAAAGTATATTATTATATAACCTTGGAATAAATACTTTTTTTTTTATTTAGTACTAGCTGCCATTGGAAACTCGATGTCGTGAAACTTGGGGGCTTGAAAAACTCGTTGATGAGAGTGGGTGGTGGAAACTGGAGACAACAATGTCGTTGAAATTACTCATAAAAGTCGCTCCTGTTGTGATGGGTGTTTAAGAAACAAAAAAAAAATAGGTGATAAGGATTTTTGATAAGGCTTGGTGGTCGAGTTTCGAACGCGGGAATGTTTGAAATTCCAGGTTTAATGTCTAGAAATCTCACATCACCCATGCCATCGCCCCGGCATATTGAATTCGGTTCCCCGTCGCAAGTCAAGAGCTTTTTGGTATGTAAAAAAATGTTAACTCCAAATCCGTGTTCCAATGTCTCGCGAATCAGTGACTTCTAATGAAAATCGATTAACATTCAAGTTAGCCACCTAGGTAAACAGACCCGCCGTTCAGAGGATTTGAGTGTCTGTCCGATACTTTTCGTACATCTAAAGTTGTAAATTTAAAATCCATGATTGAGTGTTTGGGAAGTCAGTCAACTCAAGGTAAAATCAATTAACTCCAAGTTAGCCTCCACTCCACGTGTTCATTTGTTTTTTTCGTAAATTCGTAATGCTCCGTAGTTCTCAAAGACATAATAATATGTCCGTGGTATATAGTTCTACATAATTCGTGTAGGTTGAATTGTTTCTGTGATAACCATAATCAATTGTTAAAAGCCGGTTCGTGAAATGCCGTATACATAAGTGTTTATATTACCGTCAATCCGACACGGCACGGCAATAGAATAATTAACCGCTAAAATAATATATTTCAATTAAGTTTTTTTTGCATTTTAAATGAAGATAGTTCATAATTTTTATTTTACTGGTAGGAATGTACAGGTGTTTAATGCACCTAAACACTTCTCCAGACTTGGGCGTCAGTCGGGTGGTGGAAAGTGGAGGAAGATAAGTGAGTAGATTTTTACCAAATACAAATGTCAGGTTAGAACTATTAATAAAATATATAATGTATATATTTCATGTTTCAGGGTGTTTAAGGTGTCAGCAACAGAATCACGTAGCCTCGTATGCCCCGGTGAGTGTGTGTATCACGACCAAATTTTTTTACAATTTATAATTTTAATATAATAGCCCAACGACGATTGGGTTTGCCAGCACCGCCGCCGATTTCACCCTCCTCCACACAACCACCACTCAAAGTCAAGGTACCTCCAGCAGAGGTCCCGATGGAAGACTTCAACGTGGCCCATGTGACGGAGGGAATGGCCAAGGTGGCGGTTAAAACGTCAAATGTAAGTACCTAATACACATTATAATTGTTTTCGAAAATTCTAATTCTATTAATTTTATGAATTGTCTAGTGTATTTGCAATCTGTAATATATTTTTATTCACTATAAGTAAATTTGATAACTTAAGATTGAAAAAACAACAAGAAATCACGTGATGAGAAAGGCCCGCCATTGTGAAGACCCTTTGATTTGGGGGAGGGGAAAGTTTTTTTATTTTAATTAATACAGGTCGAGATTCAAAATATCCTGACACCGGTGTATTTTTAATCGACTTGGGGGGTTTGTTTTTTGTCTGAGATGGATTCGCTGGCTAATTTAGTTACTAGTGGATTTGTGTGGCTTAATGTTTATCCAATGTGTAATTTTTTGTAATAGTTTTTGGCTGTAATAAAGACTGATACAGTTTTAGGTCTTTGTGTAGTGAAAGGTTTGAGACTTACCATGGGCTGCACATGTTATTTTGTGAAGAAAGATTAACTGGAAAGTCTGAATGGTTCGAATAAATACTATGAAAAAAACTTGCGGATGAAATGAAACTTATTTTAGTCATTCGACCGATAGAATATTAGGTTTGTACAAAATTATCAGACTTACATTTACATTTTACATTGTTTACTAACTGTATTGAAAAAAATAAATTATTATATCATTTTTCTTTATTTGAAGTTAAGACGTTAGATCCAGTGGAGTATTTTAGGAATAATTCAAGGGAATGGATAAGGTTAGAGGTACATTCCCTCCCCTCTTTAAGGTTTCCAGAACTATCCTACAATATATGCTATATTATAGCCGTCCTTAAACTTTTTTATTCGGGGAGGTGGGTCGTGGGCCTCTATGTTGAAAGGAAAATTCTACGGAACCTACACAACTCATGAAAAATGGTGTACCTGATCAATACCATAGGCGGATAGGTACTTTTTTTTTTTACTGGGATTTATTTATTTAAGCAACACATAACTAGGGCCAATGTAATATATATATATATTATAAAAAAAAATGCTCTCAATACTTTTTACAAGTAAATCATATAATATATATACTATGCATTATACAATCAATTAATTGTTAAAAAAATATAATATGTTATTAAAATGATAACATTTGCGATATATATAGCCATATAGGTATCTTATTATTATGTATATCTTTAATCGTGTGTATCTGGAATATGTTAAAGGGCGCCAATATTTTTACGGAGACTATAAAAAAGTTTTCTGAAAAATTATAAAATATATTAATAATTCAAATATAATACATCATACTATTATTTAAATTGATTGTGCAGTATTGTTATTTGTTTCCCAATCTACAACCACGGAATATTACTTCGGAATTCGACTTCCGAGCACAGTCACGACGGGTATTGTTTATTTATAGCCGTATCGCCCGTATCACTGGTTAGATCCGGTGGAAGACATAAGCGCCAAAATTAGATAAGAAATAATAAAAGTGTATGGTACAAAACACCAAAATCCTAGGTACCAGTGTGGTTAAATATATATTTAATAACAGATATTAAATTTAGAACTATATCGTTCAAACATTTCCAAACTTACTGATTACCTATTAGAAACATAGTCTAGTATATTTCCATCTAATATTTGGGCTGAAATTCAGGATAATGAGGTTATACGAACTAAAAATGCAGCTGAATCATATCATCGACATTTAAAAGATCAATTGCATTAGTCTCATTGTTCCGTCCATATAATAATCGATATGTATTATTAAAATTACAAAGTGAATCTTATTTATGAACTCTCCTCCTAGTAATAAATTAACTATTAAGGATATCTCACGAAGAAATAATTGTACAATGGAAGAACGAAGAAATACCAGGATGGTGAAATAAATCGTACCTTTGGCGCTTATATCACATGTTAAATGTATAACAGCCAACAGGTATACAATATTATATTG
>PVMI01006279.1:0-10639 GCA_008528875.1 Aulacorthum solani | reverse complement strand
AACTGTATACATTATAACTATCATTTGGTACTCTCGTTTAGGTATATTGGTTACGGTAACGAGTTATTAGACGCTCGCGGAGCTAGCAATAGACTTGACGACGACTAACCTAATAATTCCTTGGTCCTATGCAGTGCAGTGAATAGGTCATAAAAGCGAAGTTTATATAATAATTAATTACGAAAACAAAAATATCGAAAAAATATTATTATAATAAGTACAAGCATAAAAATATAATATAAAAATTATGTGATTAAAAATATTACATGAGAAAATAACTTCAGGGGAAATAATCCCTCAATATTAAATAAATGGAGAGACTAGGAATTTCTTGTTTTCTGCGTAGTTCTTTTTCCTAAGAATACGTCATTGCAGTTTCCACTTTTGACTATCTTTTACATGGTCAACTTAAGAGAATTTTTGATGAATTAAAAAGAAAAATTTAATATTTACAGAACACGCCGTAGTTAAAAGAGAAATCACGGCAATAATAATTTCGTCTAATCATTATAAAAATATAGAAAAATTATAAAACTAAGTTTATACCTTAAAAATTGAATTGCGTTGGCAAAACAATGTTTAAATGTGTCATGTCTCTAATCAGTTATACATTTATATCTGGTGAACTATTTGATAGGTTACACACTTCCTCAGAAAATTTTTTTTCCAGTCAACCACAATTATGTTGTATTGTTATATATATTTATTTAAGTAATAACTTTATAATCCCAATTAACTGTAAATTGTAACTCTATAAAGTAAATTTATTATAGCATCTTTTTATTACTCGTGTCCTAACACTTAATTTTAAAAAATGATAAGAAAAAAAATTGAATAAAAAATGTTTAATTATGGGTTTCCATTACTCATTAGTGGGAAAAATCTTTTGACAGAAACTTGAAACTGCCGAAGCGTAAAATACCGTGTACAATTAAATTCAAAATTGCATTTTTCATTATGCTATTAAAATCATTCGATGTTAAGACGTTTGCCGAAAATTAAAATAAATTCATTAATCATTTTTAATACTTTTGATTTACCACGAAGTTTTATTAAAATAATTCAAAATCGATTTACTTTAGTGAAATCTGATTACGTGAGCGTCTTCGCTGTATTGTTGATAGTAGGTATACAGTTTAAGCGAGATGTATATAAAAACGGTTTTCAATTATTAAAAATCTCCAGAGTATTACATAATATTTCACTTGAAATATAAATGAAAAAAAAACCGAAATAATAAGTACAATAAAACCGTGCACTCGATATTGTACTTACCTATACTAAGACAACAATACCTACCAATGAACAAAAAAGTGAAAAAATTCGGGCGATTAAAATATGATTCCTCGGTGTTAATAATATAACGTTATTTTTCATTATCTGTGTTAGATAATAGTTTGTACTCTTCGACGGAAAAGAATAAATTATAAGAAGACGGCAAAAAACTTCAATTAAAACCGATTTTCTTGGTATTTTCCATTTCAACACGTACGCATAATACACACGGGCGGTTAGCAGCGGTTGATTGTCGGAGGCGGCGGTGGCGAGAATGTATATATACCGCACCGGAAACGAATTATACCGCGGAAGCACAGCATCAATATTATATTATATTATATCGTTAAATAGCGGCGATCGGAACAATTAAAACGATTGGTAGTGATAAGTATAGATGTATACATCGTAGGAATGCTAATCACCGTTGTACGCGACGACGACGGTGTGTTTTGGTCCGAATGCAGGAAAAAAAATGGAATTAAAAACATAGCTATAATGTCGTACAACTGCAGCACGTCTTGTACTTTAACAAAATCACTTTAAAGTGTATAAAAACCTATTCTCTTGCGTATAAACCGCGACCCACGCCGCCGCCGAGTATACGTGATTAACCGGCGAGGCTAATACTTCATAATATATTATTATTATTATTATTAGGTATGACAAGTGTTTTACGCGCCGAAAATCTCGTCGAACAATACCCGCCGCCGTCGAGACGGCTATTAGATCGGAACGCCGCCGACTGAGGATAATTCGGAATTCGTATCGGCGGAAAAAAACGCGTTTATTTCAATTTTCCAGGAATGCGCGTGGGCACCCGCTTTCCGACGCCCCCTCCACCCTACGTACAAATAGTGTTATACCTAATAATAATAATAATAATAATAATAAATAATATACCGAATATGCGTGCAGCAGCAGTGTGGGCAAATGCGTAAATTATTATCAGTCGCTTTTCCAGACCATCCGGAACGCGATGGCCAGGAATGCGCGTGCACTATACACGCATTATATTATTATTATTATTATTATTATTGTAATATCGTTGTTGTTAAATCTGTGTACTTACGAGCGGGCTGCTGCTG
Source organism: Aulacorthum solani (assembly GCA_008528875.1). Taxonomy (NCBI): domain Eukaryota; kingdom Metazoa; phylum Arthropoda; class Insecta; order Hemiptera; family Aphididae; genus Aulacorthum; species Aulacorthum solani. The sequence goes on along the minus strand of PVMI01006279.1, from coordinate 8,276 downwards.
GTGCTGCCTATGGAAGGTCGACGCCGAATCGCTCACCTTGGCGTTCCTGCGTCTCGTGACCGTGAAAATGTCCGGTACGAAAACGCCGCTCGGAAAACGCCGACGCCGAATTAAGGACGGCGGCGGGAAAACGTCGTCATTCCGACGAGTCGTATTGCGGAACTGCGCGTGTCATCGGCGATGGAATTTTTCGGCCAAGGCACGTAATATAATCGGGTTTTCGAGTTTTCTTCCACCTTACGTGGGAGAGTGTGCCGCAGATGACGATCATATTTATTATTATCTCTCGACGACGCCGTATGACGATAATAATTGTTTTAATAATAATAATATTGTTATCGGTCGTCGCCGTCTACAGGTGACAATCGTTTTCCTCCTATAACCCGGATCAACGAAAAACGTCGCGAACAGTATACTGATAATAGTAAATCGCAATATGGACGTGTTAACACTATATATGTACACCTAAAATGCATTACCGTTTTATGTTGTCTATACATTATTATAATAATGCAGAGCCAAATCAAATCGGATATATATATGACGATTTCCTTGCACTCGTCCACTTTATATATGTGATGTCCAGTCATTTCGTTGATCAATTTGCAAGTTTTGAATCCAACCCTATAATAGAATACTTAACTTATATATTATTATTGCTGAAAATTATTTATTAAGTTAGTAACAATGTCGATAAGATACTCTCATGATATTGAGGTGAGCCAATATTGCTCAACAGCTAAAATAATTTATCACAACTAAATGCATAAGTTATAAAATACCTAAAAAACCAATCAACTATTGTAATAAGTATGTGTCGGGTCAAGTAGTTTTTATAAAATTAAAATTCCCAGGTAAATTATTTACTACTACTGTCTTAAGTATAATCTTCTACAGTTTTGCATATTATAAAACACGAATGATAAATATTTAGTTACCTCAGTCATGTAATTCTTAAGTAGGATTTTGAATTTTAATATTTTAAGACGAGAAAATGTTATAGTCAGTGGTTTTCAAAAGAGATCTAACCATGAGAAAATACACGTTAACAAGTTACAAGTGTGCTTGAATTAAAATCAACCAAATATTAATCTCGCTACAAATTTTATTAAATTAATCTAAACTATTTATACGATACATGCGTAAAATAAAATGTCATAATTGGGAACAACATTATATTTGGTGGCTTTCTACGATTTTGATATTTAAACGCACTAGCATTGATTATAAATATTAGTATACCACGTACGAGTAGGTGGTATTTTTTGCTTACCACAAAGTATGCATTTTTCATGTATAATAATGCAACTATAAATAATCAAACAAAATAATTAATTGCATGAATTAAAATCTTATAATCTATCGTCCGACAATAAACCTTTCCGATGCCATTGTGCAACTTCTTATTAGTATTACAATATTATGATAAATGGCCTAAAAACTTAAATCAATGNNCAATGTCGTCCGGCAAATCGAATTCGTAATATTATTTCTATGGTGGTAATATTCTTTTCTTCGCCACAACAACAATATTATGTTGTGTAATAATTAAAATATTATACGATCTGCTGCGTGTGAGGATTCCCGTCGAATATGTAAAATAATGAAAAAATACTATTTTAACCCACATATTATGACCGGGGCGCGACGGTGTAGGCGACACGTCTGAATACGTGCCGTATCGAGAACGACAATTAATACGTATGTATTCCGCAAAACATATTATTCATTGTTTTTCATTCCGTTATTACTATGTGTAATTTAATTTTTCTAATATTATGCAAAAATGTTGATGGGAAATGAGAGTTTCGTTCTCGTTGTTAAAAATGTTGGAAATGTTCTCGTTCCGGAATGTAATTCGATATTAAAGTGTTATACTTATTATGAATTCCATACTGGCCATTCCGAAACTAAGCTCGATTAAACCCGGCGGAGTATAATATCATAACGCAATAAAAACGGATTGAAATTACAATAAATTACAATATTAACGTTTGAGATTATCACATTACGCACGGTTAACCGGTATTTATTAATATATTTGTTCGAGTGATTACATTGTATATTTCTTATTATTAATATCAACTCTTAGAAACGATCAAGTCGGAATTTTAGTATAATCATCAAATACCAACTGATCCGAATATTTTAATAAAAATATAACATATAATTATAATATATTATAATACTCTACGGTTTTGAATCATTGCGCTTTTTGCAGAGAGGGTGTGTTGAACTCGAGTGTGCACAATATAATATTCATTTTTCGCGACATTTTTGCATAGATTGGCAAGCATAATTAAAATGATTTTTTAAAGATTTTATTTTTTTCGACTGTGTAACTCTTAAAATTGAATATGCAATCGTCTACCAATTGTACAATAGATAGTTCAATATGAGTATCTCAACATATTATGTTAAAATAAAACCGGACGGAGGGACTCTGCTATACGGGGATAATTCAGTGCGGTGACATTTATTAATTGTAAAATTAAATTCAGATTTGCCTCGATTTACACGAGATCTCTGCATCAATTCCGTTTTAATCTAGATAATCCGCAGCAGTTGGGTCGGTAAACAGGGACGGGCGGGGGGTAAGAATACGGAGTTTAGGGCGGAATCTGTTGTAAAACAGTTTCGATAGTATCGCTCTGTTATATTAATCGTAAATTAATACAGGTCGTGATTTGTTACATAACTCCCGTTATAATTACCATTATAATGTGCAAGTAGGTAGGTCCACCTTCGAGCCTAAGGTTTTGGTGTCGGACTAACACTAAAGCATTTTAAAACAATGTAATTAACAAGCTATACTAATCGAAAACTTTTATTTGTTGATTATACTCGAGACGAAAACACTATGCGATCGTCATAATATAACAGTGCATAATATTAATATTTTTTAATTATTATTATAACTAGTACCTACGAATATCAATAAATAAATATCGTTACTATATCATACCATGCACGATAAAGGTATGGACTTCAACAATATTAAACTATACTATTCAACCCTTAAAGAACGCTCTTACTAAGTACATAAATGTAGCTAAATGTATTTACAATCAATTAAAACTAACAACATATTTTAAGATATTTTTTATTTAATATGATGAACCCCCCTCCTTTTCATGTTAAATTCCCGGGTACGGCAATAGTACTATTTCATATAATTGTTTAACCATAACATTCATATTTGGAGTGTATTATAACTTATTCGTATTACGCTCCTCACAGGACTTGCTCTGGATTTAAAGTGAAAGGGTTTCGAGTGATTATTTTTTTCATCCCCTCCTTCGGTTTTTAATCTCCGTTCCCGGGAGTTTAACGCTGCACGACCTTATGCAACTTACAAACACAGTGCCCAAGGGCCGCCGGAGACGGTTGGGTTAGGTTATGATCGGGTGGGGTAGTGGTGGTGGTGATGGTGGTACACGGGGAATTGTTTTAACAATACAACCTTTTCTGTACGCCACCCTCTCAGCCCGCAACAGACGTTTTGCGAGAACGTGTTAAACCTTCGGGGCCGCGGGGTGCAGATAATTATTAGAGACCCCTTCATCCGGTACCCCGTACATCCCTCACCCAAAACCAGCACTTCTCCACAACGTCCTGCACCCCAAACTTCCTACCTACTCGCTATACATCGCATATATTGTAGCGTCTCTCGATATGAATGGACAATAATCCTCAGAGACTGTTCACCCACACCCACACACACACCCCTGCGTGCGTGCGCGCGAGTTTAATCCCTCAGACTACAACTTATCTCTTTTCATCGAGAGATCGCAAATTTTTTCTCTCTCCTGCAATCCGCCTCTCGCCGCCAGCACAGTATATCGGTATATTTTTCTCGTATTTTTAATCCTTAACACCACTGGCGCACGTCGCGCACCGTAGTATACCTAACTGGAGAGGTAATGCTCGCCGCAAAATTTGGTTTACACGTATACAGGCACCACGCGGGCTCGGGTCGTGTGCGTGTGAGTGTGTGTTCGGGATCAGCGGAATCGGTAGGATCAGAGTACTTAGCGATGTCTCTCTTTCTCTCTCTCTCTTTCGTTTTCTCTCTCCGTCTCTCGATATATCCTCCCACCCTCTCTTGCCTTGTTCCTGTAAACGGGCCCTAGTTAAGCTCTTTGTAGCCGCTTTAACCGGTCCCTCTCCGCTCCATCCCGCCCCGGTGTATACGTTTTAATAAGAACCCATCTCGTGGCATAATTTCAAGATTCCACTAACCTCTCCGCGCCTCCACCCACCACCGTCGTTCGACACCGGTCCTGCCGTTTCCTTTCTCTCTCTTACCGCGCTTTTCACGTGTCTTCCTGCCAGTTTTCCAGAATAACTATACACAACATCGTCTATGTTTTCTGAGTTCAGGAAACCATAAATACGATTTAACACCGATGATCGGCTTATGCACAGTGCTTTAAAATCAATCTCGAACAAAGTATAAAGCGTGTGTTAAATACGCACATATATGTGTGTGTGTGAACATTGTATGTATTATACCTACAACCTACGCGAATTAACAGTATAGTGTACCTATACGAATGCTTATTTTATTTTTTTCACTAAATACAATATCATAATATTATATCATCGTTTTTAAATTCGTTTGAAAACAAAGATAGTATATATATAGTTACCTATTCCTGTACAGATTATCTCTAAAAAGGCTTTTACGGCGGCGATATATCAAAACGAGTAATGATCGCGTTGGGATTATTTCATATACTCTAATATTATTACGACGATGGCATTTTATACACACATAATATATGTCGTGTCCAATCCGATTCAATAGAATCTTGAATTACATCAGTTCAGATTTAAGCTTACCCAACTTTATGTTATTCTATAAGACTATTGATAACAATTATTTTCAATAACATTGATCGCATATAATATACGTATATACATACATATTATACTTATCTGTGATCAACCGTCCATTATTCCGAAACAATCAATTCAAAAAGTGCGTTTTTATCCGATTTATCTTAATTTGAATAAGAAGATTTAGAACATCGATATACTATGTATATCTATTGTACATGGTACTCGTGCAAGATTAGATCTTTAATTCATTTTTTTGGAATGTCTACCTTAGTAAGTAAATATAATTATTTTAAAACGATATTCAGCATTGTTTTAAAAATTTTGTCTGAAATTCGGTTCATTTAATTCCTCAGTTTTGCTCAATTTTCTGTATATATGATGTTATCACATAATTTAATTATTAAATATTTAAGATTTTATTTCGTCATCGACGATTAATATAATACTATAATTGAGTTTTTCAGACATCCTGTTATATTTATATAGATAATCCGCAATAAATTGAATGCGCATTGTAACGAATTAAAACAAATTATTATTTTAAATGTCACAATAAACATCAACTTTGATATTGTATTTGAATATTATGTAGACGTTGAAAAATGTAAAACATAAATTTTACTTGCCTCTTGTTGGTAATGTAAATATCTAAATTAAACAATTTTAGACAGGAGTAAATTAAAAACAATTATTTTGGAATTTCTATGTTGTAGTAATAATAGTTACTACATTAACACTTTAATAATTATATATTAAAGTTACCGCTCATCATTATATGATTCTTTATCAAAGATAATATACATTATTGACTATCTTAAAATTTCTAAGTATTAACTAAAAAAGTGGGCAAGTAAGAGGTAGGTAATCGTCCTGATGTGCACTTGTAGGTGTCGACTGTACCTCATCATCGAGTAGATCACTGTTATGTGTTAAATTTGAGATCAATTATGAATTGAATTTTATATAAAAAACGATTCTGAGCAGAGACAGTCTCTCAGCTTAGGTATAAATTACTAACTTAAAGACAATTATATTGTTATGATAGTAATTTATTTTACCATTAGTTATGCGATATAAATAGGCAATAGCTTAAAATTAAATCTAAGTATTTTGAAAATGTAATTATTGCGTATAGTGAATTATAATTAAATATGCGAAAAAGAAATAATTCTAATTTAGAATTGCAGAAAACTACAATAAAATGTCACTGTTAGATTAAAAAAAAATATAAATATTACTTATGCATCAATGATCAAAACTGTTTGTATAAAATTAAAACTTGATATTCTCATATCGAACAGCGTTTGAAATCAAAACATCATTGGTTTTAAATAAATAATAATATTTATATTCTTACACCTAACCTATATGTGCGTATAGTGAAACGTTGAATATTCAAAGTAAAATGTAAATATTTTTATTTTTTGAAAACGATAATATAGAATCTCAGTAAACTCTCGTTTGCATCAAGAGGAATGGAAAAAAAATCGTATACTGTGTTTTATTGTTACATGATAATTCAGTGGGGATTTCAATTTAATTCAAGATAACAAACGATTCGAGATATCGACGCCTTTCGACATAAAGTCTACTGCTGCTGTATATTATATACGTATACCACCTACTCATCGTAGTACTATAATGTACGTTAGCACTATGTACGTCGCATGCTCGCGAAATGAAAATAATAATATATTAACCGACTTAAAGAGTGTATCGATCTATACTGTGCAAAAAAATAATATACAGAATATTTTAACAACAATAAGAGCTGATTGTGTTTTTCTAAAAACAACCCGCTGTACCCTGCAGTGACATCCCCTCCGAAAAAATAACCGACTACAACAACAACAACAACAACAACAACCCCTGACGACATTTGTATATTCCACATTACGCGCCGGATTCGCGCGTTTCCGGTATCAAATCTTCGTGGCATTTAACACAATATAATAATAATAATATGTACCGCGAGCGGACGAAAACACCGAACACACGGTGTGCAGCATACTTCGTTTATTATTGTTTTTTTTTTTCCACCAACCATAAAGAACCACTGCATTCGTTTCGTTCAACAAATCAATATTTCGCGTTCGAGAGATAACGTTTTTCACACGGCAAAGCCACGCGACAGTATTATATTATTAAATCTGGTAAAAATTTCTTCTTAAAAACAGATAACGAGGTTTTTTCCGCTCACAGCCTCCCCCGCACGCTTTCATTTGGATAGCGTTATTATATTATTATTTTTTTCCCCTCAGCTCTCCTTATTCACTCTCTCACCCTTTCTCTCCTCTCGGCAATCGCGTGCCGTTCTCCGTGTCTCCCGTCGTCTCGTCGGCGGACCCGGTCGGTTCTGTTTTTCATTTCCGTTTGCACCACCACAAAAGGGTGGAGACAGAGATGATGCTGCCCGTGCGTCGCCGCCGATCCGGTTATTTGTGTACAAACGCGCAGCTCTCTGCAGTTTCTTCCGATAAGAGCTTATTATTATTATATTATTGTCGTCGTCGTCGTGGTGGTGGTGGTGGTGGTGGTGAGAGCAAACCTCGGCGGCTAATAATGGAAAACGCTTTACACCTCCGCCTAATGTACAATATCATATTATTATTATTATTATTATTATAAACACCGCTCCAACCAGTCAGATAGACACGTACGATAGGTATATTATATATAATATAATACTTGCACCAAAGACCCGCCACCTGCATAGCATTGTTTATCGGGCTGTCAACTTTTGTGGTTTTGAAAAGTTTTTCCAAAGTGTCATCTCCGTTTTAGCGGAAAATCCGGGAGAGGCACTCCGCAGACGTAGGTGCATTATAGACGCCGGATGTGTCGAGACGAAACGCTATCTCTCTAGGAAACGCTGGATGGTTTCTGCTTTATATTTATTGTTGTTATATTTTTTTTTAATCTTCGACTCGGTGGTTGTGTTTATATACGACCAACTATACAGTGCATTCAGCACGGAGTCACCCAAGATGAAAATAATGTGTTAGCCGGTGAATGGGTGTATATGTACCTATATATGTTCACTATAATGGTATTATAAATATCTAAGTAACTTATATACTCGAACTCTTATTGAAATCGGGCGACCATTCGATTTTCTACTCGACGTACTCTCTACAATAGCGTATCTAAACCGTAAGGGCAAGTGCAACTCCATATAATATTATATTGGATATAGGAGCAATACCGAAGATGATATTTAATTAATTGCGATCTATTTTAATATACCCGTTTTATTTTTTCCTATACCAGCAGCTGTGTACTCATTTGATTTAAATAAATATTCAATTTTTAAAACTATATATTTTATTATAATATTGCTAATTGGAAAAAATTACCAACAGAAAAACAAAACAAAATGCCGATCGTGTTTGTATCTAGTGTTAATGGGTCAACTTGAAGTGTTCAACAAA
>PVMI01006256.1:0-13564 GCA_008528875.1 Aulacorthum solani | reverse complement strand
AATCTCGAAGAAAGAAACCTTTCGATTCACATCTGAACATTTTGAAAGAATCGTACAATTATTAGAAATTAATTTTGAACCTCTAATTACCGGGTATAAAATGATATGCATTTAACAAAATGTACATATCACGTACTCATATTTAATAGTATGTTTATTTCATGTAAAACGTATACTTATATTATACTCATATACTTTTGTCAGTAGATACTTAGGCGTTGCGGGACTCGTCGTGTTTGTGGCACAATTATTTTTATTTGTGGTCTATAGGGTTGAGATTTTTTTTGGATAATATTTAGGTCAGTTAAACAAAGACAAAAAAAAATGTTTTATTTTAAACTGTAATAGTACCGAAAACGTTTGATACGTTTTTGGTTTATAACTTTCAAAGCTGTACAATTATTGAAATAATGTACAATTATTATATATTATAATATACGATTTATAGGTTGGTGTATATTATATTATATAATTTTATACTCTGTATTAATAGTTCATCCCCAACTGTTTTTTCTCATTCCTAGAATCAACCCCGCATTACAACGATGTATTTCCCTACGAAAATGTGTGCCCTAAGATTAAAATATAAAATGGTATCACAGTCGTTCAAGTTATGTATAGTGTCTATACGATGATAATTATAATAATAATAATAATATTAAATTCTTTGACATACTCTACCTATGAGTTCGTAGATAAGCGGAGTGAAGATGTACTAATAATTATTTGGATGAGTGGGGGTTAACCGATCGAAGGCTAAATATGATGCTATTATACATGCATAAACTTCAGATAACGACTGCCATATTGTAGAAAGCAAACCTACGCGAAAAAGTGTTGATGTACAATCCAGCGCCCGTCGGCGATCAAAGATTGAATTAATATAAAACGGTAACCCCCCAAATCCCAGTCGTGTATAAACGTGTATGAACGATAATAATAATAATAAATGTTTTAACGTAATATTTAGTCGACAGCCAGCCCGGGAGCGCTCTCTCAAATCGTTCACCCCTCTCGGGTAGCCGCCCCCGCGATTTAATAATAATAATAACAATAACGCATAATATGATGTATTAAACCGTGATATCATTATTATCATACGATAATATGTAAATTTTCTCCAAAAAGGGCCGANNGGCCGAATCAACTACTACTACCGATATTATATATTATTTAGTCGTCGCGTATTTCGAAACGCATGTGGCACGCGTGTGCATGCATAATATAGCCTCGCGACGCTAATGTCGGGCCCGACGAATTAATACACACTAATCGTATGCACGCGCATATACGATACCGTCGCCGAGTGCGACACAATATAATATTATTATTATTATTATTATTATTATTATTATTACTATTACTACTATCGTGTGCTACGAAACACGATATTATGTAAAGTTGTATTTATAATAATATTTGTATTATATACATATTATATCGTGTGTTGTGTACATTGCGTATACAATGTGACGCACTCACTTTAAAGTAAGTATAATAATAAATTATACGCAGTCAATTATGTCATAATATTATTATAATAATTAATACTGATAGTGAGTGTATATAGCTACAATAATAAAATGTACCGACGAGGTGGCTGGCTGTGTTTTTTTCCCCTGAGTATTTCTGAAAATGCAGAAAACTACTCCACACACAAAAAAAAATATTTAATAAAAAAAATAACATCGATTATGAAGAGTAATTTTCGATTTTTATACATAAAATTTACATAATTTATTCTGTTTTACAAAAAAAAAAAAATCAAATTAAATTTCAAAACTTATATACAACAATATTATAATCAAAATCTTTTTATTATGAAAACAAGGAGTGTAGAAAATGAAATAATTTCAAAGACAAAAATTCTATTTGATTTTCCCAATCAAACTTAACTTGTTAATTACCGCAGACAGGAACAGGGTACTTCTGTACAATCGATATTAATTTAAAATAATATACTATTATAAATAAATAATTCTTTACAATATTTAAGTCATTTTAATATATTATGCTTAACTATCGATTAATTGTTTATTTTTTAAACTCCTGTGGATTAGGATTTTAAAAATAACATTTAAGAACCTAAGACCTACTGGGTCATCCAGTCATCCACTACAGACCACGCCATTGAACTCAGAAATATATTGCCTATCTGATACGCCGTATGCCCGTGTTACATCAATTTCATTATTGCAAACTATTATAATATTATAATGTTATAGTGTAAAATAAAATAAAAGGCTGACTTTGAGATACAAAAAAAAAAATGAACCTACATTTACTTTTGATATATTACCTGCAACAATGTTACAGTCGTCTTTACAAACGATTCGGTAACGGTTAAATTGCATTTCGATTGAACCGCAGCGAATCGGTCCACGGTCGTCTGTGCAATATAATATTATGATCATAATCATTCTGAAAATGTCCAATTATTATACTATAAAATATGATTAAAAACGAACACTGCAATATTATAGTAGTAATAATATTCTCCATTCTCAAATTATAACGGTATTATTGTATTTGAATATGCTAGCGCGACATAACGATATTGTTATCCCACTTATACATGTGCGTGTTCGACCTTTCAGCCGGCGACGGACAGCCCACTTAACCACGCGTGCGTTTTCATTTCAGTGAATAGTAATAATAATAACAATAATTTATTCAAGAGGCCGTCATCGAAAGCCTTTTTCGTTTTTTTTTTCTATTCATTTTTATAAATTAGGACCGGCCAGAGCCCTACGAAGGCTCTGTCTGATCGAATTTCTTCGCTTTCTATTGTACGAGCGACGAGTTCTGACAGTTTGACGTGTCTCGTATTTTGGCGGACGACAGTGATGATATTAAGAAATAAATATATATTTTCGTAATAATTTGACATCGAAATCTTCGGCTGCCGGTTGACCGAGTTATATCTTGTCTGGACGGTAAACCTAATATCGTACTATTCGTTTTGGTTTCAAATAAGGTTTATCTTAATATTCACAGGTATCTCCTGCGGCGTTGTCGAGTCTAGATCGATTTATGATATTGTTATATTTTTTTGTGCCCGTATAATATTATGTATATTTGCGTGTCTGGTACCTGACACCGATTTTAGGTTTAATCGTTTAGCATTTACTTTGTACAGTTGTAATTGTATGTATATAATATAAATTCGATGCAAACGTTTGATTTAAATAATGTGCGTGACTCCAGCGCATATAATAATATATTATATTTTAAGGGCGTTAAAATAATAATATTTCAGTCTCCATGGATATTGATGATATTATTATGTTATTGCCTACCCACAATAGTGCAGATATACCCATACACTATTACGAGTATATCACATATGGCATTTGATTACTCATCTATACAGACATGGATTTAGAACTGGCTATGATTATACTCGCAGTTAATTATTATATTATGTGTAACAGTGTATTAAAATTTAATGTTATATATTATTATAATATGACGTACTATTTTCGACATGGCTATTATCATTGCAATAACAATAGTCTATTCTATAAGGATTGCAATGTTTTCGGTATTTATTTAAAGTAAGTCTTCGACATCGTGGGGCTATTATATCCTACAGTTGTACAACCGATTACAATGTCGCTATTATAATAATGTACATTGTATAGTGTTCCATATCTCTCGGATCGATAATCGCAAACGCCTAAACGGATTACGCATAATGAGAATAATAATGTATGTTATTACGATACAAAGAAAAACCTCGTCGGTATACTGCGACCATGGTGGTAGCTGTGGTATTAAACTGGTCGTAGAATCGAAATGTCCGGGCAAAAACCGCGATCGGAGCAGCTATTTTGCAGAGACGGCGGCGAAAATAAAGCTCCCGGCCGTTATAATTGTGAAATACCAACCCACTTGAAAAAGATTTTTCACTCGCTTGGTTTTTATTTTTCCGGGTCTTGTTAGTCCTTTATACCGCGGTATAGTTGTAGTCTCGCGGTCATCCCAAATCCAATTATTATCCGACTATAATAAATCTCCCTCTCCACGCGCGTTCCGCGATCTTGGGCACGCGGAGACTCCGAGTTCGATTGAACGCAACAATAGTCGAGAATATAAAGTTTTGTATTTTTTTTTTTTTTACGTTATTTTTTTTCGTTGTCCTCCTCATATCCGCCCATATTACTGTGTATACCGCGGTTGCTTATAAGTTATTACTATCATCATTGTCATCATACCATGGTTATCCGTTTTCCACTCCGCCGGGCGACGGGGACATATATAATATATATATTAGTATTTATTATCATATAAAATACGCGTAACCAATCGAATGAACGAATCTGGAAAAAATCGCGTTCATACATTATCGTCGCCACGATAATCAAGCATGCCTCACCGGTAGGAACCCTGCAATTTAAACGATCATCGTATTAATTAATTATTTTGATACATGAAATCGCGACACACTTCAAAAAAAAAAAAAACAGAGACTAATACGATTTTATAATATTTTTGTTTTATTTTGCATTTTTTTCACAACATCGCTTCTAAAATCCTCATTGGATACACACACGATCGTCATCAAGTCAATCGATCATATTTGCGAGATTAATATTCGTAGACGATTCGAGTTCCACATTATTATTGTTACAGATAGGATCGATGCGTTTAGTTTTCACTCCTCTCTGTGACTATGCCACTGCCGCGCCCATTTTGCATTTTTAATAAAGGAATTATTCACCGCGGGTAGGACATTTTGTAAAAAGTACTTTATATAATATTGTAAGAGTTCAAAGAATTTTGGTTTGGGGTTTTTTTTTTTTTACTCTCACATTGTTGGTCGACTTTTATCTTAAAACAATTTCCCAATTTCACTCCCTCCTCACGGCTATTGTTGAAATCTCTTTGATATATTTTATTATTATCCTCGAGCGTTTTTCGAATATTTTTGAGCTATTTTAAAACGTATTTATACACAATACACATTGATTTCGGGCACAAGTATACACCGAGCAGTGCTTACACGCTAACTGAATATTGTATTAGGCCACGTCTCGTCTTAACAAGATCCGTTTCTAATTTCTTGGCCCAAAGTTTCAGTGAATACATTCTCCATCCGTAATGAGTTTGCGCGAAGAATGTGTAACATTCTCAATTTTGGGTTTCAGGCCGACGTAATTTATTATTTTCGACGGAAGAATTAACACAATCCATGACGTTGATCAGGGATAGGGGTATGGGGTTAAAACCATATCATTGACCATTTTGGTGTTTTTTTCTTTTTCTTCATTATTTATCTAACAATAGTTTATAACAACGAAATACGATTTATTGTTGTGTGGAAGTCTGACAAAGAATACCCTTTATCTCCTGATAATTTTAAATCATAGTGTATTATGATCTTAATAATATAACAATATTATTATATGATGTCATATATACATTGCATCATTTGATGCAATATTCAGAACCATAGATAGAAATCGAAATCAAGTGACTTGTGAGTAGTCAACTAGTAATAACTAATGACTAATGTCTTTTAAGTACTCAACGTTTAGCTGGGCGGAGTCAACTTTATAATTATGATTGTGAAGAGTCCTTTTTGAACTTACAGGGAACTTTGCAATCAATTTTTCAATCTGCATCCATATGAGTGAATCCTGGAAAGCCACTGTTTTTTTATAAACATTACCCACTGCATATTAAAATATTGAGAATAAAACCTGTTAAGGCACGATATAATATTGATTTTTTTCGATCTTATCTCGAATATTATACAATGTTTCGGTATAAGTAATAATAATAATATATTATACGCAAAATTATATACACAGTAGGCTCTGTGTTTAGTGATACTATAATATTACCATAGTTGAAGTTGTTTTCATCCCCCCCCCCAAAAAAAAACCATTGATTTTGTATGATCTAGCTCCCGAGTACGTAATTTTCTTCTTCAAAGCCAAGTCATGTATTCAGCATCAAGCTCGGTAGATCTCCATACGATCGTCTGATTATGCACTATACCACAATTGGTGTCAAACTGCTATACACCAATCGCGCCAATTTGTTAGAATTAAAATATTTCATGTGCCAACGATTCGTGTGCAATATTCTGCGATGATATCGCAAGTAATTGCTAGTTCAGTGACATAATATTACTATTATAAATTCATGGCATCACATAATATAAGTATTACGGACACTGGTAATACTAACATAATATTGTAAATACATTGATTGGTGTCTATTATAACTTCAGACCACTGGTAGCACTATAGTGTCAATAAAAAGTCAATATTCAATTGGTCGAACTCGATAAATATTTTATAATCGTACACGATATTGTCAATAATTTCGATCAGTTTTCGGAGTTCTATTTTATTTAAAACAAATATAATATATCAATTAAAACTAAGAATGTGAGTAGTCACCCAATAATGTGATATAAAAACTGTTTATATTAGGTAATTAAAATACAGTTCAAAAACCTTAGTATCTGTCATTGAATATAATTGTACACAATTAATAATATACCACTTAATATGTTCAGTATTCATTATTTAAAAAGTATAATACATTTCAAATTGTACACAAATAATACAATATTACCAATAAATTTTGCTTGATTAAAAAATATATAATAGGGTTGCACTGTGATAAAAAGATGAAATGATATCAAAATTACAATAAAGAAAAAAATTAAGTAAATATTGAATATAAGATTGTTAATATTAGTTGTATCTCTATAGAATTAAAAGTGATTGAAGTCACACAATGTCCAAGGGTCACGAAGCAAAAAAAATTTTTTTTTAAGATTTCATGAAATCTATTATTAATTAAAATACTAAAATAAATATTTTACTGTGTAAAAATTTCAATTATTTTTTTTAAATTAATCGGCACTCATATTATAGTTTGCTAAATAGTAAATTCCTTTCTATAGGATCATAATATATTTTATATGATGTCTCGTGTTTTCGAGACCAAAATTAAATTATTTTATGTTTGATATTTAAATCTACAGAGCCCATGCAAATAAAAAAAACTTCCAGATACTTAACTAAAAAAGGATTGTTTGAAGATTGCATAAAAAATTCTTAAGGATATAATCCTATGATTGAAAATGTACCAAGAAATAATTAATAACTCAAACGTCTAGACTATAAGAAAATCTAATTGTTTTACAGCACAATATAATATTAACTAACAACATTAATTCTCCGTCTTAAATCATTTGTATTCTGAATTATTTTTTTGTCGTCATTAATTCTCTCAAATTTAGTTAACATTTTGGTTATTTCATTTTTGATAATTGGTTTTTAATCATTTTTCAATATTGAGTTGAGAAATTATACATGTACATCTTTAAAGTCGTATATGCTATGTCTGCGTCAGTATATAAATATATTGTAAATAAGATATTTCATATTTCATACTTTAAACTTTATGTGTTTTTATTTTTTCAACTTTTATTCTCATCGAAAAATTTAATCCAACAGTTTCATGGTGATACTATATAGTTTATATTATACGACTCATAAGGCTATTAACATCAGTTCCATCGGTCCGTATCGTAACTCGTAGAAGGTAAACACCGGGAATGTACACTGTAAAACAAAATTATAGTGTCCATTACATGAGGGATAGAAAGACCACATTGGAAAAACGTATTGGCTGTGCCCAAAGGGATGACCCTTGCTATATGAAATAAAAATAAAATAAAATAAATATCACCAGCTATATAAACAGTATATACACTTGTACATGTATGAAATATATATCCGATATGGTAGACTGTGAATGAGTGTGTGTGTGTGTGTGTGTGTGTGTGAGTATGTGTGTGTGTGAGTATGTGTTAGTGAGTGTGTGTGTATGTATGAATGTATGTATGAGAAAGAGAGAGAGAAAGAGAGAGAGGTAGATAGTGAGAGTGATTGAATAAGAGAATCTTGGAAAACAGTAACTGTGGAGGCTTATTGTTTTTTGTTTAATGTCAAGGCTGCACATTGTTGTCAGGAACTTACAACTTGAACGTTTAATTTTGTACCATTTTTGTGTAATGTTTGAAAAATGCAAATTATACTGCTTTCATGATTCCACGATGCTCATCTTTAATTCGATTATGGTAATAAAATAATAATAATATGTAAACAAATTTTACTCTCTAATTTATTTTATTTATATTTTAAATGAATCAAGTAACCGAGAAATATAATATACAGCTCCATCGCTGGTGCCGAATTAAAATTCTGCTTATACGCCTCATCGCGTTAAACTATTAGGTGAATAACAGAAAAACTGACATTCATTTTGTTGACGATTCACTATAAATAATTAATTGTACTATCTATATCTCTACTGGTGTTTAAAAAAAAAATCCGCTTTCAAACAATATAAAGTACCTACATAATTATTGTTGATTATTATAATACACCAATGTTAAAGTAAATTTTTCAAAGTCAGATATTTAAATGAGTAGTCCGACTTAATTGTCGAAACCTAATTTATGCAACAAACGTTGTTTTTGTGTAGTAAAGCAAATTTTTAAAGCGTTTAATCATATTTAAAGAAATTAATATAATCCATGTGTAATCGATATCATCAACATAATATTGTGGTGAAAAAATGATACATACATGCTCGTATTAAAATATCATTCATTATCATGACCACCTGTATAAAATTCATTATGAACGTCATAATATGATATTTGCACATTGTGTAAGTATAATATAATAATATAACGAATAATAAAACTCTTAAACAATATCGTATACTAATGTTATTTACTCGCAGTAAACAGAAATTGTATGATATTATCGCATCCCTGTTTCCCTAAACATATGTTTCGCTCGGTATCCATTATACACAGTGCACTTAAATAATATTGTAATATGCTCCATTATAGTCGTATTTGGCACGTTAATTGGCGTAAACGCCGACGACGACGCTTCAATAAAGACCATCGCACACACAAGCTGTCGTAAGTTCGAGACTTGGAGGATTTGATTTTTGGAGTGCTTGTGAATGTCTAAAGTTATTGAAGTAACGGTGTATAATATTATTTATTATTCCACAAATATTTTTTACTTATTTTTAAACCGATTTTTTGCCTAATGAGAAAAAGGTATTAGTGTGCACAATATTGTTGACTGGGTAAGTTCAAAATAATAATTTGTAAAAGTAATTCGTTCAAAGTCAGGTTTTTGAACCTGATTTGATTTTCAATTTGAAATAATTAAAGCCACAAAGTAAACGTCTTTGAACTCGAATAATAAACAAAACAGCCAAGGGAATAATTATTATACTATTAACGTCTGATCAATGTCATAAACATTATTGTGGTGAGAATTGTTTTAAAAAATGTATGCTCTCATATTATATTATTATTATTATTATAAACACCGGTTTGCAATATTCACCAGAAACGTCGTATTATTATATAGTATTAGCACATACCTAATAAAATAATGACTATTAAGCACTTAAACACCTAATTATATCGTATATGCCTCTACGATACACTAATATTATTTACTCGCAGTAAACAGAAACCCGTATTAGCTGTTTCGTGGAACATAATATTATGTTTTTGTTTGACATAGTTACATAGTGCACTATAATATTACTATACACACCATTACAATAGTTGTCAATGTGTGTTAATTGGCTTGAACTCCGACGCTAACGTATCAATAAAGACCGTCGAGCAAGAAACGGTACGGCTGAAACTTGCAAAATTCGATTTTAGGAGCTTTTATTAGTTATTTGTTGTATGTCGCACATTTTGAGAACTACTGATCGTTCTACCAATATTTTTACTAATAATTTTGAAACCGATTTTTTGCCTCCGATAGGTACATTGTATTAGGTATACTATTACTGGTATCACTCGGTACAGTTGAGTATACGAGTTCGTGCAGTCCACCATTTGGTGCTTGTACGCATTTCTGAGAAACATCACTGTCTACTATATAGTGTTATATAAGGGACATGCACCACTTACGCAACAGCCCCACGTTATATTATAATATATTTTAAATTTGTTTTTCCATCGTGGCACATTATAATATATCGTGTTGGGCTTTTATTGTTTGGGGAGAAAGGAACACGTTCTACCGATCGAACTAAATGAAAATGCAAAATACTTTTAATATATTATTGATTGTTTATAAGCAGAGAACGCCACATGTGTTATATCCGCCATAGTATATATTATTACACAGACATGAAACATAAACAATTTGAGCTGAACCATTTGTGTGTATTCATATTTAATAATTTTATAAATGTAAGCGTTATTATCGAGCTGACCTAAAGTAAAACTTGATGATAAGAACATTACGATTGTTTGTACGTAGAATTTTCAATACCAAATGCATCAATTAATATCGGGTTATGAGTATAGGTACGGGTAAATGTTAAATATAAGCACAATTTCACTCTGATATTAAAGATAATAGGATGAAATTGCACATTTCAAACTTAAATTTGTTATGATATTAAGAAGGATGATGCACATTAAAGTAAATAAACCAATTGAACGCTATTATATTATTATTTATGTGCGTGCAAGTGTATGCGTTTGAGAGAGAAAGAGAGAGATAGAGTGAACGAGAGGGACTGTAGGGTAAGGTAAGAGGGTAGCAAATTATTTTTGCCAAGGAAATATATTAAATGGATTAATAAATTAGAGAAGCAACCCAGGCGTAGGGTCTAGACGGTTGGATTGCTAATCGGTGGTTATTATATATGTATATATAATATATAGATGTATCCTAGAAATAAACATTTCAATGACGCGGAAAATAGTTTAGATTATAAAGGAAGCTATACAAACGCGATTCAATAGGTATTAAGAACGAAGAACGAACATTTCAAAGAAACGGTTGTGTTCTGAGGAGTGATGTGGTGGTGTTGACGGTGGTGGTAGTGTAATAAATCGCCTCTACAGAAAAATATCTATTCTCGTAGGTCAGGAATGACAAAATTGAATCGAGTGAAACGGGGAGAGACACAGCAGCAGACAGAGACGGAATTTCGTCGAATGAAACACATTGTTCGGTACAACGGTATAATAGAATAAAGCACAACAATTCTTCGTTATGCACACGTTCAACTTCTCTAGATCCACGAAATATATACATCACGGCACGACGATTCCAGTGATGAAAACGGTCATGTGTGCAAATTCGACGTCGAAAACGCTCCGCTAGAGTACTGTATTATTATTTTTGTTTTGGCCTCGAAATTATTTATAGGGCTCAGTCGTTTGGAACGTTATAAATCGCACTGCCAGTAATGTGATCATAATAATATAATAACCGTATCATGTGGAGGTCGGTATTCCGACACTTTGGAGGCGGCAGTGAACTGAGACGGGTACAATATGGTATTTTTTCGGCTGAAAACGGCAGACCATAGACTTAACGACGCCGTGGTGGTGTAAATACGGTGCACTAACACGCGAGTGTGTCGGCCGCGGCGGTGCATGTCTGTTGTAGTCAAGGAAGAAAACTCGTTTCGATAAAAGCTGCTGCAGTCTCCTATCGTTTCGGTCCACAAAGGGTCGAGGTGACCGGGGTGGGTTCGTGTTATTAACCGAGTAATACCACGTACGGTATATACATTTGTTATATAATAATAATATATATATATTTACTGCTGCCGGCATTATGGTGCGTTCGCGCGAGGGCTGGGCCACCCGGGTGGCCCGAAGTCTAATAAAAACCGCACACAATGTATATTATATTATTATACGTTATTATTATGTCCTTATATGTATATATATAAAATCTTCGGGTAACAAGGGGTTATTTTTTATTATTTCTCCCCATCACCTCATCTTGGCTCCCAGCACCGCGTCTCGCCGAAAACCTGCTTCGGCGGAGAGAAGATTTCTCCCGAAAAAGATTCTCCAATATAACCTTTTCACCTCACGCTTGTCGCACGATATCGTAGGTATCTATATATATATCTTTATTTACTATGTATGTACGTACAATATTATATAATACAAGCGTACACTTGCCACCGCCGAGGTTGTGACTTTTATCTCCATATAATAATATATATATGTATTTAAATAAATACATACATACATACATATATAATACCTTATAAGTATATTTTTTTTCCCTGTAATGTTTTCGTTTAGGTTTATTTCGTGGATAATCCGTAACCGTTTGCCATAAGCGCGCTTTACCCTTATACCTACCTACATACAATATTATATTATACCGTACGTTTAGTTTTATATACCTGGTAAGAGAAAAAACAACCCGATTTGACGATCAAACTCCAACACTCAAGTCGCGGGGTGATCGACGGCCCTCGAAAACATTAGGCCAACACACCAGGGGAATTTCTTATACCTCCGTTTTCCCATAAAATTGTACAGTGAGCTAACCTCGAGTGAATGAGAACTGTACGCTAAGACTTACAAAATGAGTAGAGTCCCGGAAAAACGTCGTCGTTTCTTCACGATTTGTATTGAAATATCAATAATTTGATTTGTTTTTTTTTAACAAAAATATAATGTTAAATGTTATAAAGACATTCAGTTGACGTCTTAACAAAAAAATGTGGTTAGATTTGATAGAATGGTTTTGAGTTTTTTTATGTTATTATGTTATTATGTTATTTTGAGTAAATACAAAAAATTAGATTTTGTAATTTTTTCTGGTTTTACTTTGAAGCTCGAGTTTTTCCCTATTTTTTTTTTTGTTTTTTTCTAATTATTATTAAGAAATGTACTAGAAAAAAATTAACTTAGTACATATATCAAGGAAATATTATATTATACTTGCAATTAAAACAATTAATTAATATTAAGTAATATTAATAAATGCAAAGTATTTGGCAAAAATTAAATCAAACTACCATGATACTAATAGGTAGTAAAATAAATAACTTGAATAGAAATAACAAAAAACTATATTCATGAAATAATATTTCATAGTATTTGTTATGTATAGGCTTACTAGACCGTAGACGGTGCTCGATCGTCTTTCCTCAGAATCGTTTTTCATACGTATAATGGCTTATGATTTAACTACAATTTATTCAACATAAATTTTACAGTGACTTGGCAATGATGAAGTATACTCTACACCTACAACTATATAGCTAAGTTGTTACCTATTTTCCTGAATTTCCTTTTTCTAGATTACATTTAATATTATAAAATATACTATAATACTTTTATGTAAACGCACCCAAACTCAAGATCTGGGTTTTCTGGATTATGGTTTCAGGAATCGTGTTTGGAACGAGGTGAAAATTTATGTCATTTCGTCTGTTCGACTCGAGTTAAAAAGAACAAAAAAAATAAAAAAAAATAAAATACAAATAGTAGTAATAATAATAACGAGAAAGGAAAATATAAAATATAACAAAAGACGATTTGTTTTTTCTCGTCGCCGTTCGATTATATTGTGTGCGGAAGAAATGACAAAAAAAAAAACACAATATTTATTGTATGTACGCGAGTCTCTCTCTTTCCCTCTATGTATATTTATATATATTATATATTATATATATACATGTATATTTATAGGGGAATGCGGGGCAAAATGGAACA
>PVMI01006255.1:0-27044 GCA_008528875.1 Aulacorthum solani | reverse complement strand
AGGTTTATTTGAAAAAAGACACACAAATTGACATGCAAGTGACAATATTATCACAATACAATTTTTTATAATATTTTGTTGTTTTAATAGGTAAATTCCGCAGATTTCGTTCATTTCAATAATATCGAAGTTTTTTGAAAATCGTTTTCTTGGTTTCATTATTTATAAAGTCATTTTACAAGGAGTTATTGTTCTTATCAATCATTGTTGGATGATTTTAATATTCAGAGTTTATCAAATATACTAGAAAAATAAATTATATTACATTTTTCTTTAAACTTTTAAACTATTAATCTGCAATCTGTTCAGAACTGTTAGGATTTTTAATTTCTCTGTTTCTCAATTTAGAACTAGATCAACTAATATTCTATATGCACAAACTTAATTAATCTAATTATGCATTATCTGCTATGGCAGAATGATGTCCATTAAACATTGCTAATGATGTACCATTTGATTTGTGTTTGTCATTAATTATTATATGTTGAAGTTAGTTATATTGAAAGTAAAATTTTTTTTTGTCATACTTTCTGTATGTTAACAATTAATGTAATTACTAATTAGCTTTTTATGTTGTAACCCAAACACATTATAATATAATATCGCTATCTGGCTTACTATCGATGTAGATACCTTCACTTTATTCATTCATTGTACATAACTCTTACATATTATGTCTTACTTATGATATAGGTCTGTAATCGGAGAACCAGATCATGTGGTTGTACTGCATTATAGGTTGGTTAGCGGAGGTGAAATTACTTATCACTTGCTAGTTTCTCGGTTTGCAATGTTTAAAAGTATGTGATAGTGTGTTTATTATTATGTATATACATTGTATATAAATGCAAATTGTATGCACTTCGGTATTCTGCAGGTATTGTGCTAAAAAAATCATTGTTTTTATGTCATGAATAGGTATATGTGGTAATTATTATTCGTTTTATGGTGATAAATCGAGAGCGGTTAAATATAATTTATTGTCTTTGGCGGTCGAACTTACAGCGTGTTCCCCTCCTCACCCTTCCTTAACCACCGTTCATATATTATTATTATTATTAACCGTCGTTCATATTATGTCTGTGAGGCCGTATTACATGTCTTCCATTTTAGACGGCATGTCCAGACTTCAGAGATTTGGCGTCGAGCCGACCGTCCGGCTGTTAGTAAATGTGACGTTCAGAGCTGATGCGCAGCCGCGGGCTTGCGATCGGACAGAGCACTTGTGCTTGTCTAAGTCACCAAAGTCCAAAGTCGCGTCGCCCGCAGAGCGGAGACGTCCGCGCGCTAGTCGAATCGTCCAATTCATTTACGTCGTATTTTTACTTTTTTACATCGACCGCCAGTTGTAATACATCGATCGGATTAACTGTAGTTTGTATTATATTATTATGTTTATTGTATTTTAATTTTAATTTTAGTTATTATTGATATTTATAGTTTTACTAGTTAATTGGTAATTTGCATGAGCATAATAGATGTGTAGGTATTAACATTTAGAAATTAAGTTTACTCCGTATTTTTAAAGTACCTACCTACCGACTGTTATTTTATGTTTTTTTCATTCTTCGAGTGAGCTTTTGTTTTGCACATTATCTATAAGTATCTATAACCTATATATTCTGTATAATATTAAATATAATATTATGTGAATGCAAATTGTTGTGCGCACCAGTGGCGTACTTAGAATTTTTTTCTCCAGGGTAATATGACTAAGACTGTTTAAACATTGCATGGGGCCAAATATCTCTTAGGATATCTGTCCCCCTGACTCCTCCTTTTGTTATCTTCCATTCCCTTAAAATTCACTATTATAGGTCATAATTTTAACTTCAGCAACATTTGTAATCTTATACATTTATTTTAAAGGCTCACCCAGATCATCCCCCCCCCTCCTCCCGTAAATACGCCACTGGTACGTACACGTGTGCTCCGTGGTACTTAACTGTTTGTTAATTTTTTCTGTTATAAATTATACGAATATAATATATACATTATACATATTATAATTAATACATTCATTTTATAATAAACGACATATATATTTATTATTATTATTTTTACATTCGTTATGATATTATTTTCAAGCAGTTGTCGCAGGATACCTAATACTGTTAAAAATATACCAATACCTGCGTTTGTACCATATGCCTAGATTAATTATACACTTACATGATTGATATTATAATCATAGACAGTAAGCAGTACGGATGAGGCACTCGTGGTGTTTGTGTACTAGTTAGTTACCTACTAACGACGAATTATTATCACATAATAATATCATCCGTATGATTGTTATACATCGATATTTTATATCTTTATTTATGTTGTACAGGTACAACAGATTAACAGAATTATTCTGTTAAGTTATTTATATAATAAATGACATGCAAAAGTGACGGAAAAACAAACAGAAACAAAGTTATAGTACATTTATACTTATTAATGTTTTGATATTTATTTTGCAATTAAAAAATCATCATTATCGTAGTATCGTTTACATAGTAGACTTATTATTTCAGTTCATAAAACATAATTGTTGTAGGTACATCAGTCAACTAGTACTATGTATAGGTAGGACAATAAAACCAAAAAAAAAAAAGAACAATTATTTAATTCCTATAGCATTATCTTTTATTATTTTAATTTGTTACACATGACGTTCACGTCAGATGCATCGTATGTTGAGAGTATAGGCACAATATTAATCAAATCACAACAACACACAAGCTCGTGTGAAAGGTTTTTACATAGTTTCTTCGTTTATTGTTAACACAGTTCACGCATTAAAATATAAATAGTCAAATACAAAATATGAATAATAAAGATTACATGACGATCGCATTGGTTTCTATAGTTTTAATGTTTTAATTTTATGAGACATCGTATATAGGTACACCATATACGAGACTAAAGTGCAAATATTATAAGAGCACACATACGTAGTGAAACATAATGTTTACTTCGAGTGTTTTTAATATAGCAACATATTAGTTGCATTATATAATTTCAACTTTTTTGGATTCAATCATTTTCGAGTACTATATTTACGTACTCAACAATTCTAATGTATTTTGATATGTATGAAAAACCAATACGACCTAACAATAATAATAATACGTCGTTATATTACTTATAGGTCTATCGCGTTAGCCATAATAGCTCACTACCAGTACTTAGTACGGGGTAGGGCGAGTACAAACCAATTAAGAGATATCGTGGCTAAAAAACGGAATTGATACAAATAAGAGGGTAGGGGTCGTTTTGTAATACGATTCCCTTTTTTTATTTTGCCTTGGCGTACAATCAAAAGGGTCAAATTCACGACTGAAAATTTGAATGAGAAAAAATGACTTGTAAGAATATAATTGAAACAAGGAGGAGCACGCCAAAGCGGGTGCCTGCCATGGCGTACAAATTAAACACAACTCAAATTCATTGGTCTTTATGACCTATGAAAAATTACAATCAAATAGGTTTTACGATAAGATTTTCACGTATGTCGAACGCGTCGAGTGAATTAATTAAAAATTACGTCGCCACCTCTATTATCTTCTCAGTTCACCCATTATAATATAATGGATGAGCGCTAGATACAAAAAATGACATGGCTGTCGCATTGATTACATTAACAGCTTGAGTGTTTTAAGGTCATCGTTTAATCTGTATACGAGCAAGAGCACCAGCAGGGGGGTTCCGAGATGGCCTTGCCCCCGGTATTTTACTTACTGTTAGTAGTATTTTCACTACTAAAAAAAGACTTTGGCTTTACCCCAATCTAGTTTCTATTTCTGCAGGCGCCCTTGTATACGAGACAAACACAAAAATTATAGAAATTTATATTATTCAAAAACACACTAGCCTGATTCCATGTATACAGTTGGTTGCATCATAGGTAATTCAATTTTTAATTTATTTGTTCGTTGTCACGTATCTCATTTACGTAGGTACCGCATACATTTCATTAATAGTAAAACATGATATTTTAAAAAATCAATACGACATAACAATTTTAAGTGTAACTTACGATTAAGAATGTAAAAAAACCACACCCACACATAAATGCTTTTATCGTTTCTCTGATTATTTTCGAATCAAATCTCTTATTATAATTCATTATTATGGCCACCATAAAATTGTGCATAGAACGATCGTGTTGATTTCTAGTTTAAGTGTTTGTATTTTAAGGGCATCGTTTATTCTAAATACTAGATAAAAACGCAAATTATAGATGCATATGCACAAAAATGTAGTAGCTAATATACTTCCAGTCACATATAAATTTGCATTGTAATTTCAATTTTAATGTAGGTATTCATTGATTTTCGAGTATTGATTTTAAGTACCAAACAAGTATCGTTAATATTGAAATGTATAAAAATAAACACGACATACCTAATTATACCCTATGATAAATATTGTATTATTAATTTGTAGGTGAGAAATTAATTGTATCGTTTAGGATGTTCGCATTGATTTCTAATTTAAGTGTTTAAATTTTAAAGTCATCGTATAACCTATATACGAGACAAAAACGCAAATTAATAGTTGTATGCATAGAGAAAAATATTATAGCTACTTATATTTTCGTTGTACAGCTATATATTAAACAGTTGAGTTGTACAATTGACGATTTTGCTTTCATTAATTTTCACTTAACGAATATGCCACATTTACAAGAAAGGTATTTAAAAAACCAACACGACCTAACTATTGAGTATTTTTATATTATATACATATCTATTGCGTTAGCCAATTTTTTGTGTAGGGTAGAGTGAATACAAAAAGTATCATCAATCTAGAGAATTTCGGTTAAAAACGGTGGATATGGCTCTTTTTGGGAATTCATTTTTTTTAACAGATCAATATGTGTCTCCGACAGATTTATCGAATTTATATAAATGTATAAATCGTCAATTTATTATAATATTACGAAGCGGTGAATCGTTATAGGCAGGCTGGGGTGTGAAACACATGTAAAACAAGTTATGTCAGAATGCTTTGTACTTAATATGTATTTTAATAATTGTAAAACAAAATAAAGATACCTAATATAAGTATCATTTGTTGATTGGTCGGAATGTAAATCAATGGTTACAAGCTTATATAATCGACAATTCTTGGTTAATGATGATGGTGTACCACTGTACCTAACAATATTAGGTACCTAATAATATTATGATCTACTAGCAAAATCAACCTAATGACTAAAGCTAATAATTACGTGTTCGATAATCTTGTCAACGCAAGTCCCGGACCTGTCCCGGAAATTCGACAGTGATGATTTGGATTAGAGGAGTCAGGCGAGGACAACGGGTGGGTCCCGGTGATTCCAGTTAACACCCGTATTCGGACCGCCCGTGGCTCGGACTTTACATGATCAATAGAACCTGCCTAATTGTGGTTAGAAAAAAAAAAATACACAACACCCTATCCTTAACATAGAGACATCCCTTCCCTAACCCGCCTAACAAGTAGTCCGAGCCCAGACGAATGGTCGTCCTTGCCCCTGCTATAGATATCTATGACATCGCTCACTTCAACTGCACATACCACCCTTACCTATTTGCGGTTCCCCTCCTAGCCTACCAGGTGCGGGTAATAGTAATACTAATAAACTAAACGACACCTCTTAAAAACACGCAGATAGGTATATGATAAACTGCAACAGTTGAAACGTGAGGACCGAAGTTTGGTAACAATATGATAACTCGAGGTCGTCGGCTTAGCTGAGCTGGGTGAATAAAAATGGTGAACCGTGAAGCCGGGGCATGCGGGCGGTTCGGGGCCGGGTCCGGGACTCGCTCCGAATACTCGCGCAAACCCTTGCTTCTATCCGTAAGCGCCTTAGCCGGTGCCGAGAACACCTACATGACCGCGGTGGCTGAAGTATATAATGACCAGCACCACGACGATTCTTCCCTTTCAAAATACCAATATTATCTACATTATAAACACATATAACCTAATCATCATCTCGCTCATAGACTGCTTTATGTGTGTGCGTGCACATTCAATAGGAAAATTGTAAATAAACAGAATAATATGCTTATAAATTAATGTTGTATTTGTCTTCTTTTCTGTAGCCATCTTGGAAAAAATCAAAGGAGCTTGCCCACCATTTGGAAACCCGAATGAGAGATTTAGTGTAACCGTGTTGGGCACTACGTCACCGGCGATAGGTGGATGTATCTCCATGGTACCACCAAACCACCACATTGTACCATCGTTTAATTTGTGGCTGGGCAGTCTCAAATTCGGCGGTGGTGGAGGATGTGGAGAGAAAAGTACGTATAACAAATCATTATTATTACAGCATATGGGTGAGGGGTACGGATCCTTCACCGCATCCTTGGGTCCAAGAAAACTCTCCCCGTCTAAAACCGTGTGTACGAGTATATTAAACATTATTATAATATATAGTCGATATTTTCATTAAATACGAGTACAATAAATAGTATATACCTTTTAATGTCACCTCGAGTTGTACAGGTGATCGCGTCTGTTGTGGCTGCAGTTTCCTAATAGTATTCCTCAGTAGATCACCTGAATAGAGTACAAATTTCACATACATATTCTATATTTAATTTAAAGGGTCGCTAATAGGCATAAAATATAAATAACACTACGATACAATATTTTATCACTCATTATTTTAATTTGAATTCGACTCACAAGTAGCGCGGGAAGGCTAGAGACGAGTATAAATCCTTATTTCCCACCTTCTCTTGCCACTAGTGAGTCAATTCTAAAAGTTAATAAAAATATGATGAGTTTATTGATATTACAAATTCATTGAATTATTTAATCTATAATATAGGTAAACGTTTAACATCGTAAGTAATAAGAAATCTCTGTGTCTAAAGGTAATAAATTCCAAACAAAATCGAGTAGGTTGATATTTACTTGTCATGTGACGTGATAGGTAGATCTCGTATAGATTTTTTGTCATTTTTTTTCATCTGATGAACAGCGGCAACAAGTTTATCCAAAATTTTCCTATAACAGATGATGCAACATTTAAATCAATAGCTTGCGAACAATAAAAATCTAAATTTTACTCAAAACACATATTATTTAATATATATTTTAGATCAGTAGTCATTATTTTATACTATTATTTTTTTGAAAGACATATTTCGTTTTATAACATGTTATGTTTTATTCTAATGCTACATAAATTATAATATATTATATATTTCACCTTCCATTGACATACATACACTTTTAAAATCTCAATAAAATTATAACACAAATATAAAATTCTTGAGTGAATTTCCATTTAATGATAAATCACAATAGTATAATAGCAGGAGCATCCGAACATAATAGATATGACGTATTACGTCTTAATAGTTAATGTGTCAACAAAAATTTTTTTTGTAAGAAAAAAATTAAATAACTAATTAATTATTTTTTTGTTTTCGTACTAACAGATATGGATCATTATGTGTTTGAGTGTTTGGAAAAACACCCGTTCTTTACAGAGAAAGACACACTTAAGGGCTGGTACGTAACGTTATACGACCGGACTGCCAGATGGTCTGGCCGTCAAGACTACAGATGTGCTGTGAGTATACTATGCTTACACATACCTATTCTATAAATTATCATATTAGGCAATTTTCTACAAAAAATAATTTGATTAATCAACCTATGTGAGTAGAGGAACATACGATAAAATAACGAGGAAGCGAATTATTATACACATCCGTTTTTTTCTTGATTTATGATACAACACATATTATAGGTGTGCTTGGATAATTTATTATAAAATATTTTGTGCCTTTGAAGAGTTCAAAATGTCCACTCTGAAAATTGAAAAACTAATACAGTAAAACCTCGATAAGACAGAATCGCACGGGACCATGCAATTTTTCTGTGTTAACTTGGTTTCCTTCCTTCTTGAGGAGGTTCAAAAATATTAAATTGAATTAAATTAAAAAGTACATATTTTTTTTAAACCAGTTCATACATAGTACATACAATTTAGATTTTTAACTAAATTTTATATTCATACTTATTTATTAATATTTATTTATTACATATTAATTTTTAGCAAGTATACATTAACAATACATAATTATATTTTTTGAAAAAAAAGTTTATTGAATTTTGCTTTTTATTTAATAAAACGTCGCATTCCACACACTCCTTGGCTTTCGAAGTCAAATCCAAAAGCTCACTATTGAACACTGTGAGGGAAAATTCGTATGTGCTTGTTTATTGATTAGGTATGGGTATCGACAGTAAGAAAATAAATTTATTAGACTAAAATCATGTTATATTTCCGTCTTATCGAGGGTTTTTATTAACTTTTATTACAAAAAGTCCGTTTTCGGCTTGGTGAAGTTTTCGTATTGGCGGGATAAAATTGTGTGTAACTTGAAACGGGACCAAAAAAATTTTCCGTAATACCGGGTTTCCGTCTTACCGAATTTCCGTCCGGGCGAGATTTTAGTGTAATAGTTCTAGTTAGCTTATATTATTTTTATAGCATAATTATAAATATTGCTTTCAAAAAATTATCTCTACCCTAACCACATCCTTCAACTTTGCTCAACTTAAAAAATTGTGTGCCTAATTAAATTAATAAAGTCCTCATATTCTATAAAAACAAACTAACCTTAAAAGCTTTTTGATAGTTTTATCATCCATACATTACATATATATTTCTTATAAGTTAAAGTAAATAAGTGTACGAGTTAAATCAATCGTAATGGTGAAATAATCATCAATAAGGATACAAATCAGCAACTTATCCCTAGTAGTTTTTTAAAAAGAAATATATTTAACTGTAAAATAGTTAAAATTTCCATAGTTATCGCTGATCACTGATCGTTGTTCATAGCTGTCTTTAAACTTTTATCACTCGTCGTTTAACTATAATCTTATTGCAGTGAAATCTGTAGGCCAAAGACACAATGGCGTAGATTGTTGAGGAAAGTGTTGGACTTCGGGTGTACTTATATTTTTTTTTAAATATATATTTTGCGTAACTGTTGATTAATCTATTTATTTTTCTTTCTGTTCACCTTACTGCAGTTATACGATACGATCAACGAAGACCCACCGATGATCAAGATGATGATTAGTGCTAATCAATCATGCCAAGGTCTATCGGAGAGAATGGACCAAACTGAGTATAATGTTTCTGAGGGGTTCCGACATTTTGACGATGGGTCGGTAGCGTTTCGTTTCACTAAAGAATTGCAACAAACGCCAGTGTTGAGAAAAAAGCGGTCAGAAGTACAAGGCAGTGGATGCAGGTTAGTGTTGTAGCGACCAATTTGCACGTTATATTATTATTATATAATATTATACCATTGTATTCAGTAGCATAATATGCTAATAATATATATGCAATATATGGATATTATCCAGGAATTTGTTAAGGGGGTTTATACTACCAATGCTCAATAGATAATTCATTTTTTTTTATTTGGTCTCCACATACAAGTATATAATATCTACCTAATTAACTTTATAACTAACGTACTACATACATAATAAATGTCAACTTACTTAGTTGATAATATTTGAGAAGGTAGCATTAAAATAATGAAACTACATAGGTATTGTTAAATGTTTAATTTCTTATTTTTTCCAAATAATAACTGTACAAAGTACCTTTATTTTACAGCACTGATTGGTATCGGATAATAATATATGCTAGGATCTAGTTACACTAACCTAAATATGAATATCATTTAAATTCTTTAATGTGTTGTCACTGTTTTAATAACGCATAATATTGCACAATTCAAGGAAAATTCAATTTTCTCTGTTATCTTAAATCCTAGGGTGAATTGATTTATTATTAAATTTAAAGGTATGAAAAATCCTATGTTGAATTGTTTTGATATTTTAATTTCAAAGCTACACAATCATAGTATTTTATTATTTATGTGTATATCTGTTTTGTTTATGAAAAACTAAATTAATTAAAGGGTTTTAGTGTCTTAAAT
Source organism: Aulacorthum solani (assembly GCA_008528875.1). Classification (NCBI taxonomy): domain Eukaryota; kingdom Metazoa; phylum Arthropoda; class Insecta; order Hemiptera; family Aphididae; genus Aulacorthum; species Aulacorthum solani. The sequence continues at coordinate 17,076 of PVMI01006255.1, read as the reverse complement.
TAGCAACCTTAAAAATGTCTAATATATAGATTTTCAAATATTTTGTACCAATACTATTAGTTAATTTAATCAAATTATTTGTGTAGACATAATAATAATAAAATATATAATATAAGACGATTATCTTATATAACAAAATTCTTCTAGATACATCAATAGGATCATTCTAATCATGTCCTTGAATCATCCTAACAGCATGCTTGATACGGTCATTCTAAAGATGATCTTAGTACTGCAGTATCTAATGATTTAACTCCTATTCTTATACCAGGAGGATATTGGATACATCTTATTTGAATACTTAATGGAACTTGTGAGGATGTAAATTTACATTACAAAGGTCTCACATTCACATATTGTATAAGTTGTACGTACATCATGTTCATGTAAACAATTTTAGCTCCCCCCCCCTCCGTCCAATTAGAAATTCCTGATCACGCCACTGAAGTTTACTGTATAATTATGACTGTCACAGCAACATTTTCAACTAAATATTATTTTTGTCTTCAGTTACCATAATACCATAATAATTATACCTAAACAGGTTATTTATTTATTTATTTTTTTTGATAAATTTTTGTTTGAGCTGAGTTTTAAGTATTTACTAATTTTATAGTTTAAATCGATTATTTATAAATGGTCTTAGTAAAAAATTTGACTTTTAAAATGTATTAATCATAAATAGTGACATTTCCATGGTTAAATTTATTGAACTTTCATTATGTTAAATAAACTAAATGTTTGAATCGCAATTAAATTAAAGTAATTATATACCTACAATGAAAAATAAAAACAATTTATATACTCTTAGTTACACAGATTACAAAGGTTGTTATACTAAAAGTTTCCTAATTTTGTAAATTAAGTGTATCCTCAGTTCTTCCTTGTAGGATGTCCTCGCTTCATTCTGATAGGATTTTCTTACTTCATCCTTGCAAGACACCCAAAGGATATAAAAAGAACATATAGACATTCTATGGGTATCCTCTGGCAGTACTGAGGATAGTCCTGACCATTCTACTAGTACCATTAATCTACATAGGTAGTATGGATGTTCATGTGCTCTGTGGAATATAACTAGCAGAAATATAATATTTTATTTAAAAAATAAATTGTATAATTCCCATTCTCTACAGTAGCCCATCATATTTGTATTATGACAATAAAGTGTGATCTCTAGCATATTGTGAAAAATAAAACTCCTTGTATCATTTAGGTTTCCAGATTGGTCCCAAGGGTCATGGACCGATTTACAAATAGATGGAAGTCTGGCGAGCTATAATTCTGCTTTACATGAAAAAGACGACGTAGACTACAGTCAAGAAAACGACGATGGAAAAGATGGAGATGCAGAAACCTCTAGTGGTGAACAATACATTCAGAGGTCTCAGCGACAAAAGAGATGGTTAGATCCAGTGACGACAACAACAACAGAAGGTTACCAAGATCCACAGTTTGAAACCCCCATAAAAGAATGGGACCCAGTGGAACCATTTTCAAAAACAAATAAATATTTTATAATCCCACCGGACCCCTCTCTTCCAAACACAGATCCTAATTGGTATGTAGAAAAATATAAGAGCTCAGCCACCAATGCTGTAATTGTCTTAAGAAGTGATCAAAGCAATAAAAAAAACGGAGATGTAAAAACCACGGGTAATGAGCAAGACATTCAGAGGTCTCTACGACTAAAATATTATAGGGATCGAATGGCAACAACGGAACGTTACCGAGATCCACAGTTTGAAAACCCCCCAAAAAAATGGGACCCAATGGAACCATTTGCAAAAACAAGTATACAGTTTGGAACCACACCGGACCCCTCTCTTCCAAATGCACCTCCTCATTGGTATGTAGAAAAATATAAGAGCACAGGCAACAATGATAACATTGTCTTGAAAAATAATCAGGTTAAAGAGTTAAATAAAACCAAGGCTCTTCCAACCACAGTTAGTGAGCAAGACATTCAGAGGTCTCTACGACTAAAATATTATAGGGATCGAATGGCAACAACGGAACGTTACCGAGATCCACAGTTTGAAAACCCCCCAAAAGCATGGGACCCAATGGAACCATTTGCAAAAACAAGTATACAGTTTGGAACCACACCGGACCCCTCTCTTCCAAATAAACATAAGAGGTCTGTAGATGAACACTTGGATGAAAAATACAACAATACAGAAGACAATGAGGAAGAGGCCCTTAATAAGGTTAAGATTCTAGATAAGTTTAATAGGTACATGCGCTGGTTGAATATCGTGAACGCGATTATGTCGATCAAAAATCATAGATTAGAGCAATCAAAATTAAAAATTAAAGAAAATAAATATGAGGTATTCCCTGAGAGCACATCAGTACCGTCTCCGGTAAAGTACTTTAAGTTCGCTGATATGATAGGAATTCCATATAAAAAAGCATTAACAGAGTGGCGGAGTATGGAACGTGAATATCGTCAAAAGGAAGCTGAAGTCGCTTTCACTACCTATCCTGGCCAAAACCATCCAGATATCGCCATGAACGATTTCGACAAAACATTTGATGGCATAGAATATGACTTTGATCCTATGCATCCCGAAGGCACTGCTGACGACCCGATAGCCTATCGTGCCCTTACACTGCCAAGTGGTTTCCAAATAGAACCAAAACAATCTCGTCGTACTACGTACGATCAAAAACAGTTACGTGATGTCTCAAAGTCTGCCACAGTGGTTAGTAAATTTAGAGCTGTCCGTTTTAACCCATTTATTGATCGTATACACCAGGAAAATATCCCAAGTTTAAATAAACGAACGAGGCGCAGTTCTACACAGAAAAATCAACCGAACAGTGCAAAGACAAAATTTTCATGGAGTTGTGAGATGCAAGTTGACAATGACGAAAAACATCTTCAACCGCTTCAAAATGGGGCTAAGTTCCTTACTTATGGTGGCCGTATTGTGGAAAACAACGTACTGCCTGGAAATGATGAACAGTGAGTTAAAATTTTAAACCATTATATGAATTTACGATTTATAAGCTATGACAAATATATAATAAGAGTGAATATCATATTTTTTTAATAGTAACGAACATGATTCAGAAAAGACCTATGGCTGCTTGTGGTTGGTGCTTAGAGGCCCGAACATTTTAGAATTTACTATTATAAGTGAGCATTTATTATGTATTAGATATTGAATACATACATTTCCACAAACAAATTATAATTGTTGAAAAATAATTTTGAAATGTTCAGGTTCGGGAATGCCTGCTCCCAATCAGAGTATGGTGGCATTCGCAAAACAATTGTGCAACGAAAACCGTGCCAATGGTAAGGACACTGTTGTCCGAAATGAGAAAAGGCTTCGCCCTCGCCGGCCTTGGTGGATAACCGAAACACGTGAGTATACTTAGTGGCAATATAAGTTACTTAAACTTGCATAATATCAGTAGCTGGTTTTTAATACCTAATTAATATTAGGAGAAATGGATGAGTGCCTATGTATCTATTTTTGGTAAAAAGTTTGGGTACAATACATGAAATTTAAAATGTTTGATAGTTGTAGATCCATTATTTCTTTCAAAATCTATTTTTACTTTACAAGCACTGTAATAAGTAGCTATAATGTTATAGGTATACGAATGAAGTAAATGTGCTTAAAATTGATATACTGTGATTTCAAAAAATTCGGTTTGCCGCATTCTTCAATAAATCATATTTAATTTTCAACTTAACTTAAACACCAATACACCATAAACCTAATATTTTTTTTAAATATTATTTCCTTTATCATTAGGATTTTATCATATTTACACGAAGCAAATATTTAAGACAATAATCTAACAATGTAGGTACACTTACCTAAGGAAGACTACCATTGAATTATTTCTTAAATGATCAAAAATTCGCAGGGACTGATGACAAAAAACGAGTGCCAGTTGGATGTCCAGTGCCCCCGGGTATAGTGTTCTACGGTGTGGTCCCAGCTCCACCACCACCTTCCACGGTATCCTTAAACAAAGGACAGCCCACTCCATTGCGTCTTTGTGCCAGGTTAGTATCTTCTGCAGATGACTGCATGACTGGACAAATGGGACCAACTGACCAGATGAAATATACTGTATCCGAATGTGTTGAACAAGACTTCTCCTCAACTGGACCTCCTCAATCAGTGGTTGCACCACAAACAATCTTTGAAGGTCAGTTTATTATTATTATTAATATTTATTGTGTAGTGATAATTATTAGTCATCAGTATTCAAAGTTGAATAAATTGTAAAACTTGAGTGATTATCGTATACATTCAAAATAGTAATGGAATGTATTTGAAAAAAATTATAACTAACTTTTTTACAGATTAAAAAGATATTTTATTATTCAAAATACTATTAATCAAAGTTCAACTATTCAAAATAAACTATAGCTGTAATTATACAAAATTCAAATATTTTATATTCTGAGCGTAGCATGTGGTTGGAAAGTGAATATAGTCGTAAGGTACTTTTGAGAAGTCAAAATTGAAAATTCCTAAGTTTTCCAAAGTGTTGGGAAAAACGGAAATTGATATGAAAAACCAGTTTTTGCCAAAATCTATTTTGTTATATTGCTATAAGTACCGTAGGTACATGGAAGTTCACCAAATGTTTATATTCAAAATATTTTGTCTTTTTTGAGCTATTTATAGTCGTATGACATTTTTGAAATAGTTTAATTATAACAATACAAACATCTTTGGTTGGTCATAAAAATGTTAACATTTAATACAATGGTTCCTCAAGTTATTGTTAATACTTATTATAAATTTAGAAAATATTCGAGGCTAAATCCACGATATTTATATATGATCATTTTAAGTTCGTCAAAATCAAAAAAATTTTAAATTTGAGTTTCATAATTTTTTATACTTATATCTAAGATCTGGAAATTGTATACAAAATTGTCTATAAGTTTTCTTAACTTAAATAAAAGAAAAATACTGAAAGTTCAAATTAATTTTATATGAGCATTTGATTTTAGATAATGTATATTCTTCCCATAAATTAACAAATTCTCATCATCGAATGATTGTCTTAGATTTTTTTATTTAAAAAATGAATAACCCTTGGTACTGGAAATTCCATTTAATGCTTAAATAATAATTTTCTATACAAAACATAATTTTTAAAATAAATATTTAAGATGAAAATAGTTAATTAAAAATAAAATATTAGTTTCGAGCAATTTATAGACATTTTAATTTTTCAATATCTTCATTTTTTTCTTCTTTAAAAGATAATAAAAATGTTTTTATTAAAGAAAAAAGAATTAAAAATGTATAGCAATGTTTGTCATAAATAGCATCAGTACCTACCTACAATGTTACCAAAAAATCTAATAATATTATTTTGATCGAGACTTTTTTTATAGATATGATGTACTTTAAGTTCAAATTAGGATGAAATGTGATATTAAATCAAAAATTATTATTTTAGATATTCTGGTATTATTAAAAAAATATTACTCATAGTTACTTGAAACTTTTAAAATGTATTATATTATTGTTTTATATTCTCAATGACATTTTAAAATTTCCTTTTTCAAGAAAAATATATTCAATTTACTTCACTGTTATATTACTAATGCCTGATAGTAAAATAAATTACTTTAATAGCAATAACATCTTAAGATATACTTAGACTGATTATTTAGGTCATAGTCGCTTTGCTCAGAATCGTTAAAATTTAACAGAGAATCGAAGAAAGCAACACAAAAAAAATGATGAAATACATAAAAAAAAAATGTGTTCCTAGCTTACTACACACATAGTAAAAATTGAATTCCTAAAATAACTCTGATTGTAATAATTATCTATGTAACTAATGCATTAAGAAAGATTAGATAATGATTAATATTTATACGTACCTATAGTATTTTGCATTTCATATAATGTCTGATGAATTCTGCACATGAAATTGTCAAATAAAACTTTCGTTTGTATTTTTTTAAAGCGCTTTTGAAAAATAATTTGAAGTATTATATTTTGTTTTCTTCGTGATCTCATATATTCATGTAATATCTTCCAAAACATATTATTACCAATGGAGAAAATCCAATATAAAGGATTAAACGTTGACTAGGCACTTGCCTTTTTTGTGAGATGCTTGAAAATTGTTAAACTCTGCCACTAAGGCGTATGTTACAAACATGGAGGCGTCAAGAGCATCTAGCTTGACTGTACCTGTTGCTGAAAGGAAATTTGCATGCACGCACACGTGGATAAAAATATAAGCCTCCGTTCTCAGAGCGTTCAAAAATGTTATGATTACACTTTGGACTTCAGCTGATGTGTATTCGTGTGATCAGACAAAACAAAAAAACAAAATATACCCACACAAAAACAAAATATCAATTCTACAAAAAGCGTTATAACACAAAAAAAAATACTCTACTCTATTAGACACCAGTGATGTTGGTTGAGCACAGACACGGTGGGACCGTTGCACCGTACGCTACCTTACCACTGCCTCAACAGTGGCAGACGGTGGCGCTATTCCGACTGCCGGCCCCCGTCCGCCGGCTAATCCACACGCCACCATGACAATCATCAAACTATGACCACTGGCATCTCTACTTTCTGATCACCACAATAACATCGCTTACAATGTCAAAATGTGGTGCCAGACGAGCCTCACGCCACGCGTTCTATTACCAACGAGTTTATACGCAAGGCGTGAGGGGTTCGCATACAAAGATGTATGTTGTGTTCATTACCAACTAATGAGTGCACCGTTGACTATTGTTTTATCGATCCCTCTCCGTCATTTTAAAGACATTTATATTGACAATTCCTTTAAGACACTCGCTATCCCCGATACTGCTGGTCGTCATCGTCGTTGTCGTCATGTTGAAACCTGATGCATATAAAAAAGAAACACACACGCACACACAATATCGCTCCATATTAGATCGTGATCATAACATGTTATACCAGTTAATTACATTTTTATAAATATAGGTATTAGGTATATTATTTTGTCATTTTCTCATTTGTGTGTATCTTATTCACACGCATTTATGATGATAACTATTAGTAGCATCCAGAGGTCATATTGTTGGAGGAAGCTGGCGGAGGAATAAACGCCACTCAACTCCAACAGATACTTCAACCGTCGCCTCACCTGTAGCTATTACCTCTACATCATCCAACATGCCGATTTTGCAATTTAGTAGTCACAACGCTTCGACAGGTACGATAGACAACATAACCGACCACCAAACAACTGGGTCGACAGCCACCTTATGGATTGCTATGCATCCGTCCTCTACGGGAATTCAACCATCAACTACTATGGACCCTAAACATTTTACAACTACTACTGATACCACCTTATCTACATCATCAACTTTGCCATTATCTTCACCACACGAGACGACTTCTCCCAAACGGCAACTACCTTCACTTTCACAGTCGTCCACTACAACACCTACTTTTTCTACTTCCACGGTTACTGTTCCTACTACCTCGCCCTTCTACCCGGTTACCGATTATCACTACCGTCAACAGAAACAGTCGCAGCAACAACCAAATAATAACGATTATTACCGTGGACGGACACAACATTATCCCCCACCACCACCTGGCAGCACCGGTATGGATAATAATTACTATTATCTCCATCAACAACAGTGGCCACAGCAACAGACACAAACGCAATGGTTGCCTCAACAACATCCTATTACCACCAACGAATATAGTAATGGTTATCAGAATCAGACGATGGATAGCGGAGGGCGTAGGACAGGGGATTATTACTATCGCCAGCAACAACAAAATTACCATAACCATCAACACAACAATGATCGACAGCAACAAATGCCACAGCGACCACGTAACTTGTCACTTACGCTTCAACATCCAACCAGTGGGAGTTGGAACATTCGTGGCGACCGACCGTTGTATATAAGTAGTGGTGGTGGAGGTGATAACAACCGAGACGCACTAGTTCCTTGGAACACCTCTACTAGCGTTAGTAGTAGTGATAATGGTGGTTGGACGACAGCAGCACAACAGCATTGGTGGTACCAGCAACAGCAGCAAAGGCAAGAACAAGAACAACAACAACAACAACTACTGCAGCAGCAGCAAAAACGTCAGCAGCAAACCAACCGGGGTCTGGGTGGAATTTTGTCACTGCCACCCATACCACTGCCCCCACTACACGCGGAGCAAAGTACAGTCACCGTTTCGGTGCCTACACCACTGCCATTGCATCCGCGTCGACAACAGAAACCTTCAAATCACTTCTACCTGCCAACGCTGACTACCAAGACCTCTTTTCAATCGTATCAATTGCGGTCTAAGTCTGAGAGCCGATATTATGAAGGTATGCCTCCTACGATTGCAGAACTATAATTGACAACGAGCCATTCATCTCGAAAATCATCAGCACTTGAATCACCACTACCAATACTACAGTCACCTGTGTTTGATAACTTCACAATTAAAGTCTGGTCTTAACATTAATGTTATCTTTTCACCCTCTGTGAACCACTTCCTCGCATTACACCATTGCTATTATATGTGTTTCGTTTGTCCGCAAAATATTTATCACCGCAGACACCATTATATTGTTTAAACCATAGACCTATTAAGTTAATGGATTGATTTGAAATCTTAGATAACAGTTTTTATAGAAAACCATATATCTGAATCAAAAATGCATCGTATTATTTCACTTTGAGTACTTTTGCGTTATCCATTTGCTTAATAGGTTAGGTTATAGGTTAGATTTATGTCTATGAATAATACACTATTTACTAATCACAAATATTTATGCACGTAATTTTAATCATAAAATCACATAGTGTAATATATTTCTGCTAATTGATTGCATGTTTTCTATACAGAACGCGAATATCAATGCCTTGGCCAATGGACCGAACCACAGCAACAGATAAGCCCGGTAGCTGGCGAAAAATCAGTTATGTTGACATATACCTACTTAAAGCGTTTAAATCCAATTACCAAAGAAGGGGCTCAGTATGAATGTTTCGTTGGAACTCCAATACCCAACGACGAAGGTCTAAATCCTGAAACCACTACCACAATATTGTTAACGGAAGCAGGAACAAATACTAAGTGCAGTCGTCTATCTGACCCATATCTCTCCGGCATGAAGTTAGTCGGAACCAAAATTAGGAAAGAAGGTAATAACTAAGAACAATTTAGTAGTTTTAGTTTCCGATCTAAGATTTTCAATCAGTGTATTATGAAATTAATATGCATATAAAATACCCATGTCCAATTTCAAAAAAATTGTACGATTTTCAGGCGCATGTAAAGGGTCTGCACAACCAGCACAAGACACTGCCGGTAGTTCATGGTACTCCCTTAAACCCCAGCCAATTTCTCCGTCCATTCCCGGTGTTGAAAACGGAGGAGGAGTATGGTACGCTGCGCCTCCTATTCCAGTGATCGCACAAGGTCCAACCACTATGATGCCTATCTTCACAGGAAGGCACACCGGAGGTAATGGTTAGTATTAACTTTTAACATTTGGTTGGAAATACTTTAATTGCATTATAATATTTCGACAATAAAGTGAAGATCAAACTGGCCCTAATTGACAAATTCTCTCCTAATAAATATCTATATTTTGTAATCATTGTTGTACATTTTCATAATTTTCTGGTATATTGGTATACCCGACTGTTAATTTTACATACTCAGATTTTCCTTTTACTATAAACATTGTTATATTTTCACAGGAGCTACATTTACATCACGCCAGAACGACCAAACTCGACGTCCACACTCAGCCAATCCACCTCCTAAAACCAACAATAGCATCCGGATCGTAGCCAACAAGACAATCGTCATACTTCTAGCGGTTATTCTGTTTGTGGGGAAAATAAATAATATAGCACCTCGCTTTTTCAATTAATTAAAATGTATAAACAATAATTTATAGTTATAACAGTAAAATCTCAAACACAGTTAATGAATAATCTAGGTCTGGCTCAAATTATAGGCGAAAATAATCCAGTCCATTAATATATACACGAGGGGGTACCCAAAAGAACCGAATTGATGTTGTATTTTTTTTTTTTTTTTATCTCGTATTCACAAGCGATGAAATAACAGTTTGGCCAAGACCAACGTTTTGAACAAATGCTTGATTTGCCTACCGACTATACTCTATTCAAAATGAAATCAGTACCAAGTGCCATTTATTTTCTTTTCCACAATCAAGATGTATCGGCTGAAAAATAAAACTATGAAATCAAAGTTCCAACATTCCATTTCCAAAACTATACTTCTGCTCACAAGTTGTCCTCCAGTTGCTGATTTCGTTTTGAATAGTGTACACAAGTCTATAATGTATAGAATTGTAATATTTTTTTGTAAATTTGTAATACAAATTTTTTTTCGTCATATTCGTCATTGGGAATGAGTACAATGATGTAATAATAATTGTATAAATAGTTTTACTAATTTTAGTTATGATTTATTATTCGTCATTGGGAATGTGTACAATGATGTAGTAATAAATGTTTAAATAGTTTTATTAATTTTGGTTATGATTTATTATTCGTCATTGGGAATGTGTACAGTGATGTAATAAGAAATGTATAAATAGTTTTATTAATTTTTGTTATGATTTATTATTCGTTATTGGGAATGTGTACAATGATGTAATAATAAATGTATAAATAGTTTTATTAATTTTGGTTATGATTTATTATTCGTCATTGGGAATGTGTAGAATGATGTAATAATAAATGTATAAATAGTTTTATTAATTTTAGTTATGATTTATTCATCATTGGGAATGAGTACAATGATGGTAAATATCATAATTAATCAAAGTTAGAAACACAGTTAGAGTAGGTAGGTTTGATTTATTATATAACACTAGAAACTGAAATAAATAATATCAACATACTTATAATTTAACAACATATTAATATGTTAGATAACCTGTATTTATTAAGCATCATTTTTTCCATTTCTTTTTTATTTAAAAGATAGGAATTTAAAACATAATTCTTAAGTTTTTAAAATGAAATATTCAATATTTCTTATAAAGGTTGATCAAAGTTATTGAAATACATTTCATGCTTAATTTTTTCACGAATTACCTGCTTATGTGAGTTAAGTTGTATTAAATATTTATTTGCATTGTAATTTAAAATAAATGTGTGTTAATAAAATAAAATAAAATCCAAAACAAATTATATTCACAAGTATAAAGATGATTGGTTTAGAATTTGGATTAATTTTAAAATTTATAATATACTCCTAAATACCCTAAGAAAACTTGATTTAAAAAATATAAAAATTGCAGTTATGTGTATAGTATTTTCATAAAATTAAAATTAATAAAACTATATGATAGAATCTACTAAATAACTAGGGACAAGGAAAATATGACCCATATTATCAATAATGAAGAAACTTAAATCAGATTAGACAGTTGTTAAATTATAATTTAAGATCAAATGACTTTTTCCACCAAACCTATTATTGAAACAGAATGGATAGGAGTGATCTGCTACAATCTAAATCATAAACATGGTTACAACTTTACTTTACTATTTTGTTAAAGCTTTTAATATTTAATAAACTTTTTATACACACAAACTTAACAAATTTAACTGTATTTTATTCTATTCAATGTTGGAGGATACATCTTACATAATATGAATTAAGATTGTGTGAATAATGACTATCTGTTTTTTTTTAGTAATTTTGTATTGTTCAATTGGTAGATTTATTTGATTATCTGACTATTATTCTAATATTTATAACATACACTTATTATTCCTCGTATTTTTTCACATGTTAATATCAATATTTCTTTTACTTTATTATAATTTGTATTTTGTATTTTATGATTTAGTTTTTATTATATTATATATTTTTTATATTTAAATAATATTACTATGAAACATTTTTTTTTAATCTTTAATTACATTTATATATATATATTTTTTCATTTTAGATCCTAAGTTTTAATATGTAATAAACAACTTTTTTTATATTAATAACGAGTGTTTTTTAATTTAAACTTGATACACTTCATTCAATTATACTTACTGATATTATTATACTAATCAAACTTATATGGTCTTAAAAATCATAATTCAGTAAATACATTTTACTCTTTATAATGTATTAAAGTTATTGAATGAACAAAAGTTAGTAGTCCTACTACTTATGATGATGTGAATAATAAATTTCATTCCTAACTAATAATGTTTATTGATCGTTCAAAGTCATTTAAGTTTTAATTTGTTGGGAACTAACCATAGAGCGTTGTCAGTTGATATCTACAGTAGGTACTCGTGTTTAAATACCTACTAGTTATGGACAAAAGCTCACCGAGGTAGATGAGACTGAAAACCACATGGTGGGCGGGTGACGAGGAGGTGAATCTCTTAAGTCTTAAGGTTCGCTAGAGACGTGTAGGTTGGCAAAAAGTAGGTACCTACGTTACAGCATGTAGACTGAACATGCTAATTACATATCCGTAGGCAATTGCCATTATTGCTAAAAAAAAAATTATGTAGATTCACGTCTTAAAGGTGCTCACTTTAGGCTATAGACCTAGAGGTGGGAGCTTGGTAAATTTACCCGGTAAATGTTACCGGTAAGGTAAATTTTACAGATATTTTTTTTACTGTTCTAAAAATCGAGTGACCACTTATTTCAAATGTTTTCATGTGAACATTAACACTAGTAACATTTCTATGATGTTAATGTTATCCGTAAACCGAAATCGATACGTCAATATATTTAATATAACGAGAATTTTTTAAAACCAGCTCAAATTATCACCAATCCCCGAACGTAGTATACAAAACACAAGTACACTGTACAGTATAAATAACTTAACAACCACTGTTCACGCATGCCGAATACGTTATACGTATACCTAATTATATTTATATAATAATTTATAGTTTGTGATTATTGATTAATGATTACATTTTATTTTATTTAGGTATCTCAGTATAAATCAAAGTATAAATATATTTATAATAAGTTTATTTTTTTTTATTTTTCTTTTGTTTGAATTATTTCGAATTTGCATAATTTATTCATCATACTATTCACACTTATACAGTTATACATATTTAAATATAATACTTGAGGTTTAGTGTGGACTAAGGTCCAGTGGTTAGCCGAGTTATAAACATATTATTAAGTTCATAATACATTTTTTTTAAAAACTGATACGTGTAAATAACTTTAGTTTTTTGTCTATATTATGTATTTATGTATATATATTACGGTAAAAGTAGTAGTATCGGGAAAACTGAAGTTTAATTAGTGAAACATAGCATTTACTACCTACTGATATTCACCGTTCAGTGAATGTTCGAATTTAAGAGTAGCTTGGGAGAATTTATTGATTGATTTTGTTAAAATATAAGTTATTTTGCTCAAACAAAGAATGATTATTGTAGTTCTGAATTTCACAAGCAAAAAATGGTAAATACTAGAATTTGTTGAAATAAAAAACAGATAAAAAATGGTATGTATGTTCAAAATGGGAAAGGAAGAGAATCGCACTGATGTACAGTAGGTACTGAGAATCTATTGTCATTAAGTAAGTTATTATTATTGTAATATGTATGTTAACTTTTAATTCAATGATAAATCATTGCATACGAAAAACGATTTTAAGTTGAGGCGGTCTGCCGACTGTTAGTCGTCGGCCAATGTTAAAAAGTATATTTTATGATATATTTATATTGTTATTACCAATAGTAATTTATTTTACTATTAAGAATACCTACTATAAATTCAATTACTTTTTGACAAAATCATTAAGTTTATTATATCATTAATATTTAATATGAGAATATGCCACTGTTGGTAAAAGTTTCAAGTTCCCGTGAATAATGTTTTTAAATTACAAAAAAATAATAAAAAACAAAATTTTTTGATGAAATATCTAATTTTTGTTTAAAATTTAACTCAAAATGCTATAAAAAAATAAACTAACAAATAAATAAATAAATACGTATATTTTTTTAGATTTATGTCTTAGTAATAGGTACTAATGATAAACCTTGAATTATATTTTTAAGTGTCAGCTATAAAAATTTAACATTTTACCTCGAAAATAATTTGTACATTTTCGTGAAACTTTGAAGTTCAAATGTTTACAAAAAAAAGTGTGAGTATGTGTTTTTATATTATAATAAATAGCTATAAGACAAACGTATTCGCACTAAATTCTCAAGCTTTTGAGCTTTTGCACCAAAATGTTTATGAATTTTGTTGTTTAAAAAAGAAAAAATATAATTTTCAATTGCCTATAAAGTAGTCTTAATATTTTAAAAATTGTGTTAACTGCCTATATCAAATGATAATTTATCTAATACTGAAATATTTCCAGTTTCTTCGATCGTTAGTTTTCGAGCTACAATCAAACAACTAAAATGGTGTGATAGGAAATCATTAATTTACTCGTCAACATTTAATATCATACAAATTCAAAGTTCAGAAGCTCATAAAAATATGTTTTTGGACTTTTTTGTATGATTCCTGTAAGAAAATTTCTTTTGGAACCTAGTATTTTCAAGCATTTTTACCATAACAATTAATTGGATCATACATATACCTAAAAAAATTAAAAATGTATAAAAGTTACCTTTAAATACTACAAAAAATTCAAAATATATTATGTTTGTAAATGATCTCATGTCTGGTTAATTATAATAAAATATTCAGTGAAAAGTAGCCGAATATTGTTCTAATTCTAATTTTTTTTTTCTATATAAATGCTTGTTCGTATACAATTTTTTATAAATAAATAATAATGATGATAATATACATACCTACACTTACAGATTTCCGTATATTAAATAATTATTTATTGTAGTATATAAATATTATATATAACTATTATATTGAAATTATAAAATTAATTACAAAAATAATTATGAAAGTTACAAAATTTTAACTTGAACATAATAATATAATATTATTATAATACCTTACATTACTACCTACAATATTCATTCGTTGTTAGACCGAAGTATAACTTATATTTAATCTTAGAATTTATCAAGATCGACAATACCAACAGGTAAAAGTCCAACATTATAGGTTTTAGAACTTAGACTTAGATTTTCCAGGTATTAAAAAATTTACCGCAACACACAAATTATTACAATCGGTGTATACGAATTGGTTAACCGGTTCTTACTAAGATTAAGAGTATATTTGAATTGGTTCCTTGGTCAAATCATTTTCAATTTTCCTTCAAATTTTATATAGGCATCGCTTATAATTTTATGACGTATTGATTAATTTTAGAAGCAATCCCTTCTTCTTCTAAATTCTATCAAACTTAAATCAAGGACATTGAATCTGTCATAAGAATCTATTTGGCTTTCAAAAACGAGTGAACGACTTAAGATGGGCAAAAAATTGCAGATGATATCAATAGGTAAATGATTTTTTTGTTTTAAGTGTTCAGCCAGGTCGGCTGATATATTTTAAGATTATGAATTTTTTTTTTCTAATCATCTATTTAACCATCTATTTTAACCTATTTAAAGTTTAAATTAAATTAAATTATTTTTTGAATCTAAATCAAGTTTTCGTATGTATGTTATATTAAATAAATGTACAAGTTATAATTTTTAAATAAATATTCTTTGTTAGCCAATTCGGATGGAGCCATTACAGTAAATAGTTTGTATACTATACTTATGATTGGTGTTATATATGATGACCCGCAGTTGGCTGATTATATAATACATGTATTATATTGGGTACATTAAATTCCATCGGTTGTTACTTTTTCGCACCTTTGTTTACGTAAAAAAAAATTCTACCGATTGGTACGTTTTTTATCCAAAAAAAAATCACTATTTGTTCATTTTTCAATTTAAACTGATAATATTTATAAAATTAAAAAAACTTTGGTTTTTTTTCGATGGCTCTAACCTTAGACCAGAGGCTTTCAACCTACCGGATTTGGACCTATAAAGTGCTTGCACAGACCCGCCAAGCTAATTAAAGTTTTGAAAATTATAAATAATGTAATAGTTTTCGTCGTTTTAAATTATTTTTTATTGGACTAATTACAAAAAAATGAACTTAATATTTTTCTTTCTGTGTTATTTATAAAAACTTGGTAATAGTCATACATATTTTATATACTGACAATAACTAATAATTGAAAAAATCGTGGATCACACTTATCTGACTGACGTTGCACTCGGAAGTTACGCAATGGTCGGATAAGATCTGATCGACTTTTCCCGACTTATTTGAAAGAGCAGTTATAGACCCGACTTAGAGATTTCAAAAGTGCAGAAGACCCTATAATAATTTTTGAAAATACTTTTTCCATAAAAATCGAAATTTAACCAACAGGACTTCAGTTATTGAGCTCATATCAAATAACGATTTCAAAGACAATTTCAAGAAAAATAGTCCAACAATTTTACATCATGATGCCAGAGGAATCATTTTCAAATCTTAAAAAACATGCACGTGAAATGATGTCAATATTTATCTTAACATACTTATAAGAGCAGACGTTTTCAAAAATGAAATACGTCAAATATAAGAACAGAACTTACGTGACGAGCATTTACAAGCGATGCTGCTTATTGGAATCACGAAGTTTGATGGAAACTATCAAGACATTTAAAAAAACAAGCAGTTTCAACGTCTCACAAAGTAACTTACTCGTATCATAATAAAAAAATTTTGAATTATAAAATAAAGAAAGGGGGTCAAGTGGATGTCACTCCCCTGTACAGTAGGTTACAAGTAGATCACTGTATAATGGATGGTATTAAATTTGAATTCAATGATATAATATCATTGTACTTATACGAAAAACGATTCTGAGCGGAGACGTAATGTCAGTCTAGGATATTTTAAATTATATTGATATTTTAATATACGGTAGCTGGTAAGTTACATTAATATTATTAATATTATTTAATTATTAACCTAAAATTATCAGTGATGCTGGAAAAATATTGTAATA
This sequence comes from Aulacorthum solani, assembly GCA_008528875.1. Lineage (NCBI taxonomy): Eukaryota > Metazoa > Arthropoda > Insecta > Hemiptera > Aphididae > Aulacorthum > Aulacorthum solani. Next base: position 93 of record PVMI01006255.1, on the reverse strand, counting down.
TATACTTTTACATAAGACACAATTCAACTTCAATTTTAACCAAAATCGTTAATATTGATTTTAATATGTAATTTCGTCCAAATTTGAATTTAA
>PVMI01006254.1:0-33044 GCA_008528875.1 Aulacorthum solani | reverse complement strand
GACGGTTCCCGAAGTCAAAGCGACGGGAGCATACGACTGGAGTAAAGCATCGCGGGCCATGGACAAAAAGCCGGGAGCGTTTTTGAACAACGCAAAGCGTTGGCCCGGCTGCGGGCGCACCTCAGGGATGAGGTGCGTAATAGCGCGGGCCGAGCAGTCAGGGATGACGCTTTTGCGTCTTTCCGATCTGACCGTGTTCCCTGAGCAGGCTCGATCTCACAGCCACTCAACCCCGTCCTGGCTATCAAATCTCAATAACCCGCACTCAAATCATCGATGCTGCGCGGATCGGAAGCGCCATAGAGCATGCCATCCGGCCCGATCATGATGCTCTGTGTACTGCCCATCGACGGCAGTACCTTCACATGCTGACCTTTGGTTTCCAGCAGACGCAGCGTATCGGGACTGAAGCCCTTCTCCACCCGCAGCTGATCCGGCAGCCACTGATGATGGAAGCGCGGCGCATTAGTGGCTTCCGCCACGTTCATCCCGAAATCGATGCTGTTAACCACCATCTGCAGCACCGTGGTGATAATGCGGCTGCCGCCAGGACTGCCGGTCACCAGCCAGGTTTTTCCCCCTTTGGCGACGATGGTCGGCGACATCGATGACAACGGACGTTTCGCCGGTTGCACCGCATTCGCTTCCCCGCCGACCAGCCCGTAGACATTGGGCGTGCCTGGCTTGGCTGAGAAGTCATCCATCTCGTTATTCATCAGGATGCCGCTGTTGCCCGCCACAATTCCGCTGCCGAAATAGGTGTTAAGCGTATAAGTCACCGCGACCGCATTCCCCTGCTTATCCACCACCGAGAAATGGGTAGTCTGATTGCTTTCATAAGGTTCGAGCTTGCCCGGTTTGATCTCGCTGGAGGGCCGCGCCTTCGCCACATCGATCTGCTGCGCCAGGGTTTTGGCATAGGCTTTACTGGTCAGCGCCTGCCACGGCACCTTCACGAAATCGGGATCGCCGAGATATTCCGAACGGTCCGCGTAGGCATATTTCTCCGCTTCCGCCATCACCTGCATGGCATCAGCACTGCCAAAGCCCATCTTCGCCAGATCGAAGTTCTCCAGGATATTCAGAATCTGCACGATGTGGATGCCACCGGATGACGGCGGCGGCATTGAGAAGACTTCATAGCCACGGTATGTCCCGCTAATGGGCTTACGCTCGACCGCACGATAGGCCGCCAGGTCAGCTTTGTTGATCAGGCCGCCATGCTGCGCCATCTCTCCGGCGATCTCATCCGCGATTTCACCTTTGTAAAAGGCATCCGGCCCCTGACGGGCAATCAGTTGCAGGCTGTGAGCCAGGTTTTTCTGCACCAGCCTATCGCCCTTCTGCCACGGCGTACCGTCCGGTTTGTAGAAGATCGCTTTGCTGTTGGGATGGGTGATCAGCACTTCTTTGCCGTAGGTTTTCAGATCGTCCGCCAGCGCGTCGTTGACCGGAATACCGTCACGCGCCAGTTTGATCGCCGGAGCCAGCAGCGTGCTCAGCGGCAGAGTGCCATATTTCTGCGCAGCCAGCGCCAGTCCGGCTACGGTGCCCGGCGTGCCGGAGGCGAGATGTGATGTCAGCGACAGCTTGCTGTCGGCGTTGCCCTGCTTATCCAGGAACATGTCACGCGACGCGTGTCCCGGTGCCATCTCACGGAAATCGATAGCCGTGGCGCGGCCAGAGGCAGTGCGCAGCAGCATAAAACCGCCGCCGCCGAGGTTGCCCGCCTGCGGATGGGTCACGGCCAGCGCAAAGCCCACCGCCACCGCGGCATCCACCGCATTACCGCCCTGACGCAGGATCTCCACGCCAACCTGTGTCGCCATCGCATCCACTGACGCAACCATGCCGTGCTGCGCTTTTACCGGGTGAAAAGTGTCACTGTCCACGCCGTAGGAGACCGGAGGAGCCTGCGTTGGCGCGGCGTTAGCGCCTGCCACGACGGTGAAACTCATCACCAGCGACCAGCTAAGCTGACGCACTGTTTGCTGCATTTTCATCCTGCCACCATCCCATATTGTTATTTACATTTTTTTATCATTTCTGCAAGTGCCTACAAATACAGCAAAATAACCGGGGTTAAGTCAAATCAGGAATAGATCGGAAAGTAAGGTCTGTGATATCGGGTAAACTTATGGCTACGACCCTGATATCGGTGTACGCCGGTGTGCACCCAAAACCCTGTCGCTTTAAGGAAGGAGGAGTGATGAAAAAGTGGATGATTATTCTGGCCGCTCTGCTGCCTTTCGCCAGTCAGGCGAACACGCTGAACAGCACTAACGATCCGAATAAACCTGGCTATAACCCCAGCCAGCAGCGGATGCAGTCGCAGATGCAGACCCAGCAGCAGCAGCAACAGCTGAAGCTGCGCCAGGATCAGCAGCGTCAGACGCAGGACACGCAGCGTAAAATGCAGGAGCAGCGGAACAGCGCCCAGCAGCGGGTGATTACCACGCAGCCGGGCCAGCAGAACCAGAATCTAAACCAGAACTAATGAAAATCGGGGCCGATGATGTCGATGGCATCAGTACAGATGGCATCGACGCCCCATTTCAGCAATTCCCGCGCCCGATCCGGGCTGTTCACGGTATAAACCAGAATCTTCAGGCCTGCGGCTTTCAGTTCGGCGACCCGCTCAGCGGTCAGCACCTTATGATTAAGATGAATTGAGACGCACGCCAGCGCAGCAGTTTTCTCCTGCCACTGCGGGTCCCAGCTGTGCGACAGCAGGCCACGCGGCAACTGCGGCTCTGCCTTCATCGCGGCTTCCAGCGCCTCAAAAGAGAACGAAGAGAGCAACGGTGCGACCTGATCCTGCCACAGTATCGCGGCAGCCTGTGCCACGGCGCGTCCGGTTTCAGCATCGCTGCCGGTGGTCGGTTTGATTTCGATGTTCGCCATCATCTGATGCTGACGGCAGCGTGCCGCCACCTGATCCAGCCGCGCCAGCTTTTCACCGGTAAACGCGTTGCCAAACCAGCTGCCCGCATCAAGCTGCGACAGCTTCTCCCACGGCAGCTGACCCGCCACGCCCCAGCCGTTGCTGGTGCGATCGAGCGTGTCGTCATGCAGCAGGAAGATCTGCGCATCGGCCGATAATTTGGCATCAAATTCAATCATCTGATGACCATATTTCGCGCCAGTGTCGATCGCCGCCAGCGTATTTTCCGGTGCCAGTTTACCGCCGCCGCGATGGGCGACGATGTGGGGATAGGGCCAGTGTTGTGTGCTCATTCCAGACGCTTTCCATGGGTTGAATCGAAGAAGTGTAACGCATCTGACGGCAGATGCAGCCACAGCGTACTGCCTGGCTGCGGACGTTCACTGTGGGCTAAGCGTACCACCAGTGGCGTGTCACCGATGCGGCCATGTGCCAGATTATCAGCCCCCAGCATCTCCAGCGTATCGACCCGCAGCGGCACGCCGCCCTGCTCGCGGCTACTGAGCCGGATGTGCTCTGGCCGGATACCCAGCACCACCGGCCGGTTAGCCCATTTCGCTTTACTGTCGCTGAGCGGCAGAGCGTGCGAGGCGTCGAGATCGAAGCGTGATCCATCGCTGCTGAACTGCCCTTTCAGCAGATTCATGGCGGGCGCGCCAATAAACGAGGCAACAAACTGGCTGGCGGGACGCTCATACACCTCGACCGGCGTGCCGAGCTGCTCGACCACCCCTTTGTTCATCACCATCACCCGCTGCGCCAGCGTCATCGCCTCCACCTGATCGTGGGTGACATAGAGGCTGGTGGTCTGTAAGCGGCGATGCAGCTGCTGCAGTTCCAGCCGCATCTGCACCCGCAGACGGGCATCAAGGTTGGAGAGCGGCTCATCAAACAGAAAAACAGCCGGTTCACGCACGATCGCGCGGCCCATCGCCACGCGCTGCCGCTGTCCGCCGGAGAGTTCGCGAGGCCGACGCATCAGCAGGTGATCCAGTTCCAGACTGCGCGCCGCGTCGAGCACCCGCTGGCGGACCTGCTCTTTGCCCATGCCACGGATTTTCAGGCCATAGGCCATGTTCTCCTCCACCGACATATGGGGATAGAGCGCGTAGTTCTGGAACACCATTGCAATCCCGCGATCTTTTGGCTCTTCCTGAGTAACGCGCCGGTCGTCGATATAGATATCGCCGGAGCTGACGCGCTCCAGTCCGGCCACCATGCGCAGCAGGGTCGATTTACCGCAGCCGGATGGCCCGACCATCACCATAAATTCGCCGTCATTGATGGTGACATTCAGCGGCTGAATGATCTGATTTTTGCCATCGTAGGATTTGGTTACTGCCTGAAGGGTTACGCCTGCCATCTTATTTCTCACTCTCAACCAGACCGCGCACAAAGGCACGCTGCATGACTAACACCACCACCAATGGTGGGATCAGGGTTAATAACATTGCCGCCATCACTTCGTTCCACTGGGTCGGTGAGCCGCTGGTGGAGATCATGCTTTTGATCCCCGCCACCGCCGTGCCGAGGCTGGCGTCATTGATGATCAGCAGCGGCCAGAGGTACTGGTTCCAGCCGTAGATAAAGGTGATCACAAACAGCGCCGCCAGATTGGTTTTCGACAGCGGCAGAACAATGTCGATAAAGAAGCGCATCGCGCTGGCACCATCGATGCGTGCCGCCTCCACCAGCTCATCCGGCAGCGACATAAAGAACTGGCGGAACAGGAAAGTGGCGGTCGCCGAAGCCATCAGCGGCAGGGTTAATCCGCTGTAGCTGTCGAGCAGGTTGAGATCGGCAATCACCTGCACCGTCGGGAAGATACGCACCTCAACCGGCAGCATCAGGGTGACGAAGATCAGCCAGAAAAAGAGCGTGCGCAGCGGAAAGCGAAACCAGACCAGCGCAAACGCTGACAGCATCGACACCGTGATTTTGCCGAAGGTGATGCCCAGCGCCATGATCATGCTGTTGAGCAGCATCAGGCCAAACGCCGGCCCGTTGCCGTTGACGCCATGCGTCCAGATGCGCGAGATGTTCTCCCACAGGTGCGTGCCGGGCACCAGCGTCATCGGCACCTGATAGACCGCTTCGTTATCCAGCGTCGCCGCCACAAAGGCAACATAGAGCGGAAACAGGATGGTGAGCACGCCCAGCACCAGCACGATGTGGCTGAAGAGATCCAGCCCGCGTCGATTCTCAATCATTGGTATTGCACCTTACGTTCAACAAAGCGGAACTGGAGCACCGTCAGCCCGATGACCAGCAGCATCAGCACCACCGACTGCGCAGCGGACGAGGAGAGATCCAGACCGGTAAAGCCTTCGCGATAGATTTTGTAGATCAGCGTGGTGGTCGCCTGTACCGGCCCGCCGCCGGTGGCGGCATCGATCACCGGGAAGGTATCGAAGAAGGCGTAGATCAGATTCACCACCAGCAGGAAGAAGCTGACCGGCGTAATCAGCGGCAGCGAGAGGTTGAAGAAGCGACGCACCGGTCCGGCACCGTCAATGGCGGCGGCTTCCACCAGCGATTTGGGGATCGATTGCAGCGCAGCGAAGAAGAACAGGAAGTTGTAGCTCATCTGCTGCCAGATCGATGCCAGCACAATCAGGAACATCGCCTGACCGCTGTTTTGCGCATAGTTCCAGTTGTAGCCGATGTGGTTCAGCAGATAGCTGAACAGGCCCAGGCCCGGATTAAACAGGAACATCCACAGTACCGCGGCCACGACAGGCGCAACGGCGTAGGGCAGCAGCAACAGCGTCTGATAGAGACGGCGCAGCCGCACCACATAATCCACCAGCGCCGCCAGCAGCAGCGAAAAGACCATGCCGAATACCGTGACCATGCCGCTGAATTTTATGGTGGTCCAGAACGAATCCAGATAGTAAGGATCGGCAAACAGGCGTCTGAAATTTTCCAGCCCGACAAAGCTGCTGGAGATGCCAAAGGGATCGAGGCTTTGCAGCGAGTACCACAGCGCTTCACCGGCAGGCCAGAGAAAGAAGATGGCGGTAATCAGCAGTTGCGGCAGCACCAGAAGATAGGGCAACAGACTGGTGCGAAAGACCGGACGAGATGAAGACATGGCGTACCTGGCGTCAGAGAGAGGGGCCAGCCTGAGCTGGCCCGCAAGGAGAGATTACTTCACCTGCTGCTGGAAGCGGCGCAGCAACTCGTTACCGCGTTTCACTGCGTTATCCATCGCGTTCTGCGGCGACTGCTTGCCGGTCCAGACGCTTTCCAGCTCTTCGTCGATCACGGTACGAATCTGCGGCATATTGCCCAGACGCATGCCTTTGGTGAACGGCAGTGGCGGCTTGTTCATCATCTGACGGGTGGCGATATCCGCACCCGGATTCTTATCGTAGAAGCCCTGCTGTTTAGTCAGCTCGTAGGCGGCGGTGGTAATCGGCAGATAACCCGTTTTCTGGTGCCATTCCGCGGCGATTTCTGGTTTAGCGAGGAACTGCATAAACTCGGCCACGCCTTTGTAGGTTGTCGCATCTTTGCCTTTCATCACCCACAGGCTGGCACCGCCGATCAGGGCGTTCTGCGGCGCATTCGGCACGGTCTCGTCATACGGCATCATGCCAACACCGAAGTTGAATTTGGCGTAATGACGGATATCAGCCAGCGAACCCGATGAGGCGGTGGTGATACCGCAGTCGCCGTTGTAGAACTTGGCGGTGGACTCATCTTTGCGGCCAAAATAGGTGAAGTCCCCTTTCTTGTTCATCGCTTCCAGCAGCTCGATATGACGAACCAGTACCGGCTTGTTGAACTCCAGCACCGCATCAAGTCCGTCAAACCCGTTGTTTTTGGTCGCTACCGGCAGAGCGTGCCAGGCGCTGAAGTTTTCAATCTGGATCCAGCCCTGCCAGCCGCTGGCGTAGCCACAGCTCATGCCAGATTTGCGCAGTGCGGCGGCATCCGTCGCCAGCTCCTGCCAGGTTTTCGGTGGCTGATCCGGGTTCAGACCCGCTTTTTTAAAGGCGTCTTTGTTGTAGTAGAGCACTGGCGTCGAGCTGTTGAACGGCTGAGAGATCAGCTGACCTTTGCTGTCGCTGTAGTAGCCCGCCACCGTTGGCACGAACTGCTTTTCATCAAAGGGGATACCGGCGTCTTTGAAGACCTGATGCACCGGCACAATCGCCTGCGAGGCCATCATGGTCGCCGTACCGACTTCATAAACCTGCAGCACCGCAGGGGCTTTGCCGCTGCGCACTGCCGCAATCCCTGCCGCCAGGCTCTGCTCGTAGTTACCTTTGTAGGTCGGAACAATTTTGTAATCGGGATGCGTCTGGTTAAAACGCTGTGCCAGCGAATCCACTTCTTTGCCTAGCTCGCCTTCCATAGAGTGCCAGAAAGGGATCTCAGTGGCGGCCATGGCATGGCTGCTGAGCGTCAGACCGAGCAGCACGCTCATCAGGCTACGACGAAAGGTAACGACGGACATAGAATTTTCCTGTGCAGGTAAATACGCGTGAAATCACGGATTTCTGTTTCGCGAAGTAACATGACACGGGGAAATGAAGGATTAATAACAGAAAGATGACAGCCGGGTGACAGACCGGTATGCGCAAAAGAGGAGGCTGGCAGCGCAGCGGTAACGCGTCACTGCTGCCAGGTTTTGGTTACATAATTTGCAGAGCGGTTGGGCAGTAAAAAAGCCCGCAGCGGATTCTACCTCACCAAATGCAAAAGGCGATGGCGGCCCCTCTAACACCGATGCTCAAGGCCGTCGGCGGCGCAGGCAGTTCGGCACCGGCCAGCGCACAGTAACCGGAGCGTATATACATACGTGAGGATTACGAGCACTGCCCGGTGTCGAAATGGCAAGTAAGCCAGGCCGTGCCCCATCAGGCACCTAAGTAAGCGCTGCGGACGGCTTCGTTGGAAAGGAGTGCTGCACCTGTGTCTTCGAGCACCACATGACCGTTCTCCAGCACATAGCCCCTATCCGCCAGCTTCAGCGCCTGATTCGCATTCTGCTCCACCAGGAAAATAGTCATCCCCTCGCTGCGCAGCTGCTCAATGGTGTCGAAGATCTGCTGAATAATGATCGGTGCCAGTCCCAGCGACGGTTCGTCCAGCAACAGCAGGCGCGGCTGGCTCATCAGCGCACGGCCAATCGCCAGCATCTGCTGTTCGCCGCCCGACATCGTCCCGGCGCGCTGGATTTTACGCTCCTCCAGACGCGGGAAGAGTTCATAAACGCGCTTGATACGTGTCAGATAGTCCGGACGGCTGGCAAAAAAGCCCCCCATCGCCAGGTTCTCTTCTACCGTCATGCGCGAAAAGACGCGCCGGCCTTCCGGCACGATGGCGATCGCTTCACGCATAATGCGCGAGGTTTGCCAGTCGGTGATGGTTTTGCCATCAAAGGTAATGGTGCCCTGCGTCGCGCGCGGCTCGCCGCACAGCGTACCCAGCAGCGTGGTTTTTCCGGCACCGTTAGCGCCAATCAGGGTGACGATTTCGCCCTGATTGATATAGAGACTGACGTTGTGCAGCGCCTGAATTTTGCCGTAGTGGGCGCTGACGTTCTCAATGGTTAACATCGCATTTGCCATCTCAGGCCTCTCCTAAATAGGCACGAATGACATCCGGGTTATTACGAATCTCTTCCGGCGTTCCGTTAGCCAGCGGCGTTCCCTGATTGACCACATAAATACGGTCAGAAATCCCCATCACCAGCTTCATATCATGTTCAATCAGCAGCACCGACACCTTGTGTTCGCCACGCAGTTCCGCAATCAGCGCATCCAGCTCATGGGTCTCTTTGGGGTTAAGGCCCGCTGCCGGTTCATCCAGCATCAGAATTTCCGGGCGCGTCACCATACAGCGCGCAATCTCCAGTCGACGCTGCTGACCATAGGCCAGATTGCCTGCCTGACGGTTAGCCAGATCCAGCAGCCCCACCCGCTCCAGCCAGGTCGCCGCACGATCCAGCGCCTCGTTCTCACTGCGGCGAAACGCCGGGGTTTTCAGCAGACCGGAAAATACGCCGCTTTTCAGATGCTGATGCTGCGCCACCAGCAGGTTCTCAATGACCGTCATCTCACGGAACAGACGCACGTGCTGGAACGTCCGCACGATGCCCATCCGCGCAATCTTCTGGCCCGGCAACCCTTCCAGATGCTGCTCACGCAATGTGATCGTCCCGCCGGTTGGCTTGTAAAAGCCGGTCAGGCAGTTAAACACGGTGGTTTTACCGGCACCGTTGGGGCCAATCAGCGAAACGATCTCCTGCGGACGCAGCTCCAGCGCCACATTGTTCACGGCTAACAGACCGCCGAAGCGCATCATCAGGCCTTCAACGGCTAATAAAGGCTGAATCATGCCTGCTCTCCTTGTTTACCGGTTCTGAGCTTCAGATGCGGACGCTTCATCGGCAACAGGCCCTGCGGACGCCAGATCATCATCAGCACCATCAGGCCACCCAGCACCAGCATGCTGTACTCATTGAGATCGCGCATCAGCTCGCGTGACACCACCAGCAGGATGGCGGCCAGAATCACCGCAAACTGCGACCCCATCCCGCCCAGCACGACAATCGCCAGCACAAAGGCGGATTCGACAAAGGTAAAGGATTCCGGGCTGACAAAGCCCTGACGCGCCGCGAACAGGCTGCCGGCAAAACCGGCAAACGCGGCACTGATGGTAAAGGCGGTCAGCTTGATGCGGGTCGGGCTGAGGCCCAGTGAACGACAGGCAATCTCATCCTCACGCAGGGCTTCCCAGGCTCGGCCCAGCGGCATCCGCAGCAGCCGGTTGATCACAAACAGCGTCAGCACCACCAGCAGCAGCGCCACCAGGTAGAGGAAGATAATGCGGTCGCTGGGATCGTACTTCAGGCCAAAGAAGTTATGGAAGGTATCCCAGCCGCCTTCCCGCGGCGTACGGCCAAACTCCAGACCAAACAGCGTCGGTTTCGGTATCTGGCTGATGCCGTTCGGCCCGCCGGTCAGGGCGGTATTGTTCAGCAGCAGAATACGCACGATCTCACCGAAGCCCAGCGTCACTATCGCCAGATAGTCGCCGCGCAGTCGCAGCACCGGGAAGCCCAGCAGCAGACCAAACAGCGCGGCAACTATGCCGGAGAGCGGCAGGCACTGCCAGAAGCCGAGACCGTAATAGTGATTCAGCAGCGCAAAGGTGTAGGCACCGATGGCGTAAAAGCCGCCATAACCCAGCACCAGCAGGCCAGAGAGGCCGACCACCACGTTTAAGCCCAGACCGAGCATCACGTAGATCAGCGTCATGGTGGCGATATCGACGGTGCCGCGTGACACCAGGAATGGCCAGGCAACGGCGGCGATAATCAGCACCGCCATCACCAGCTTCTGCTTCGGCGTCGAGCCATCCAGACCCGGTAACACCAGCGCCGGACCCGAGATTTTCTTCAGGCCGCTTTGCCATACCGGACGCAGCAGTTGAAACAGAAACACCACCGCACAGCCTGTGGCGATCCAGTTCCAGCGCACGCTACCGGCGTTCTGCACCACCAGATTAGTGCCGTCCAGATTCAGGCGCAGCCCCATAAAGAAGGTGGCGAGCACCAGCAGCATCACCGAGGAGATCAGGGCATTGATAAAGGAAGTCTTCATACTTTTTCGACCTCCGGGCGACCCAGAATCCCGGTCGGCATCACCAGCAGCACCACAATCAGCAGGGCAAACGAGACCACATCTTTATATTCCGTGCTGAGATAGGCCGAGGTCAGCGCCTCGGCGATGCCCAGTACCAGACCACCAATCATCGCGCCCGGAATACTGCCAATCCCGCCCAGCACGGCGGCGGTGAATGCCTTCATACCTGCCATAAAGCCGATGAAGGGGTTGATTGAACCGTAGAACTGTCCCAGCAATACGCCCGCCACCGCGGCCATCGCGGCACCGATGACAAAGGTCAGCGAGATCACGCGATCCGTGTTAATTCCCAGCAGGCTGGCCATTTTCAGGTCTTCTGCGCAGGCGCGGCAGGCGCGGCCCATCCGCGAATAGCGGATAAAGGTGGTCAGCGCCAGCATCGCCAGGAACGTCACCACCCAGATCACTATCTGCATGGTGGAGATGGTAGCGGCAAAACCGTTGCTCTCGCCTACCGTCCACTGTCCGGTAATCAGACTCGGCAACGCCAGGTCACGTGAACCCTGCGTCAGGCTGACGTAGTTTTGCAGGAATATCGACATCCCGATGGCGGAGATCAGCGCAATCAGGCGCTTGGACGAGCGCACAGGCCGGTAGGCGACGCGCTCGATGCTCCAGCCGTAGGCGCTGGAGATAATTACCGCCATCACAAAGCCGGCCGCAATCATCAGCCAGGTGGTGTCGATGCCCATCATCATCAGGGCGGCAATCACGATAAAGGAGACATAGCTACCGATCATGTAGACCTCGCCGTGGGCGAAGTTGATCATGCCGATAATGCCGTAAACCATGGTGTAACCGATGGCGATCAGCGCGTAGGTGCTGCCCAGGGTTACACCGTTAAACATCTGCTGAATAAAATAGAGAAACTGCTCGGACATACCTTGACCCTTACTTAACCGATCATGGGCGATCGGGGTACAAAAAACGCCTGGCAGACCAGCACCAGGCGTTCGTGTCGCTGGTCAGGGGAAACCGGTTAACCGGTCTCCCGCTCACCACAAAACAGCCTGGTTTACTTCACAGCAGTCGAGGTGCCATCGGCATGCCATTTAAAGACGCCGAATTCAAAGCCCTTAAGGTCACCCTTCTCATCCCAGTTCAGGTTGCCCATCACGGTTGGCACCGCGGTACCTTCCTTGAGGTTTTTCACGATAGCGTCCGGCTCAGCGCTCTTGCTGCGCTCCATGCCGGTTGCCAGCGACTGCAGTGCGGCATAGGTGGTCCAGACGAACGGTCCGGTCGGATCCAGTTTCTTCGCTTTCAGCGCTTCCACGATCGGTTTGTTGGTTTCAACCTGATCGTAACGTTTTGGCAGGGTCACCAGCATGCCTTCAGAAGCGGCACCGGCGATGTTGGACAGCGAGGCGTTACCCACGCCTTCCGGTCCCATAAACTGGGTTTTCAGGCCCGCAGCACGTGCCTGACGCACGATCTGGCCCATTTCCGGGTAGTAACCGCCGAAATAGACGAAATCGACGTTCTCTTTCTTGAAGCGCGCGACCAGCGTAGAGAAATCTTTATCGCCAGCGGTGATACCTTCAAACATCACGATATTAGCGCCCTGCTTTTTCAGGCTCTCCTGTACGGAGCGCGCCAGGCCTTCGCCATACTGCTGTTTGTCATGCACTACGGCGATGCGCTGCGGTTTAAGCTCGCTCATCACATATTTCGCGGCGGTCGGACCCTGATCGGAGTCGAGACCGGTGGTGCGCATAATCAGTTTATAGCCGCGGGAAGTCAGGTCAGGGGCGGTCGCCGCCGGGGTAATCATCAGCACGCCTTCATCTTCATAGATGTCAGAAGCGGGCTGGGTGGATGAAGAGCAGAGATGACCGATCACGTAGCGGATGCCGTCGTTAATCACCTTGTTCGCTACCGCAACCGCCTGTTTCGGGTCACAGGCGTCGTCATATTTCACCGCAACCAGTTTGTTACCGTTAACACCGCCTTTGGCGTTGATATCTTCAATCGCCTGAGTCGCACCGGCGAATTGCATGTCGCCGTACTGCGCCACCGGGCCAGACATTGCGCCGACAATCGCCACTTTGATATCTTCAGCCAGCGCCGCATGGCTCATCGCCAGTGCTACACATCCCGCCAGTAATGCGCGACCTTTCATTTTCATCCTGACTACCCCATTTGTTTTGTCGTGTATGTTGTGAGTGTTTGTGCTGTCAGATAAAGTCGAAAACTGATTAAGCATGAATGAGTTAGCGTACTTTTCTGACATTTTTTATTAATAAGGCTTTATTTTTCAGGTTATTAAACAGGAAGTTTCTTCTGTAAATCAACTGACATATTCAGAATTGACTGAGTGAAACAGCATAATACACTGGAGGCAACGGCCGGTTTTTCACCGCTTTGCCAGCGCGTTATGCTGGATTGATCGCACGCTATCCCTGTTTACAACTATCATCCTGGCATCCCGACCATCTTTTGACCTGTTTTATTGATGAAAATGTGGTAGCACTCTGGTTGTACATTTTCGCTGCACTTTCCCCTGTTACAGAGGTTTTTGTTATGAAGCTCACTATCCAGCGTTTAACCACGCTGACCGCGCAGGACCGCATCGATCTTGGCAAAGTCTGGCCGGATCTGGAGATTGAACAACTGGAGCAGCAGCTGGATGAGCGCCATCGTCTCTATGCTGCCCGTTTTAACGACCGGCTACTGGCGGGTTTGCAGCTGGAAATCGCCGGGATCCACGGCAAAGTTCACCGGCTGTCGGTGCGCGATGTCACGCGCCGACGCGGGGTGGGACAATATTTACTGGAGGAGACGATCAGGCAGAATGGGTCGATAGCGGACTGGTGGATTGCCGATGATGGCAGTGACGATCAGCAGGTGCGGGCAGCCTTTATGCAGGCGTGTGGCTTCAGGGCGCAGAGTGATGGCTGGATAATGGCGGTAGAATAGTCAGGCGCAGAAAAACAAAAAGGGCGACATAAAGTCGCCCCTTAAGATGTCGAAGTGCGTTACGCTTCGATCGCCATACGCAGTTTCTTCATGGCGTTCTTCTCCAGCTGCCGGACACGTTCGGCTGACACGCCGTACTGATCGGCCAGCTCCTGCAGCGTGGTTTTATTGTCTTCGTCCAGCCAGCGGGCGCGAATGATGTGCTGACTACGCTCATCCAGACCTTCCATCGCATAGCTCAGCTTGTCAGCCGCGTGCGCATCCCAGTTATCCTCTTCAATACCGTCAGCAAAGTCAGAGGTTTTATCCTGAAGATAAAGCACGGGTGCCATAGATCGGCCTTCGCTGCTCTCGTCGTCGGCAGACATATCAAAGGTCATATCCTGCGCGGCCATACGCGATTCCATTTCACGCACATCTTTGCTGCTTACGCCCAGCTCACGCGCAACCATCTCGACTTCGTCCTGATTGAACCAGCCCAGACGCTGCTTGGTTTTACGCAGGTTAAAGAACAGCTTACGCTGTGCTTTGGTGGTCGCGACTTTCACGATACGCCAGTTACGCAGCACGTATTCGTGAATCTCCGCTTTAATCCAGTGCACGGCAAACGAAACCAGACGCACGCCCACTTCTGGGTTGAAGCGGCGTACCGCTTTCATCAGGCCGATATTGCCTTCCTGGACCAGGTCAGCCTGTGGCAGACCATAGCCGGAGTAATTACGAGCGATATGAACTACAAAGCGTAGGTGAGACAGGATCAGCGTCTTTGCCGCATCCAGATCGCCCTGGTAATGCAGCCGTTCAGCCAACGCTTTTTCCTCTTCTGCCGAGAGCATCGGCCAGGTATTCGCAGCCCGGACGTAAGACTCCAGGTTGCCAAGAGGAGCAATAGCTAAAGTTTGCATTTCTTTGGTCATTCAAACCCTCACAAATTCAGTGGAATTGCCGCACATTTCCCTGCGCAGACGATACATTAAGTCAACGTCGCGCGAAATCCGAAAGCAATCTGTGCTACTTAGAGTGGTAAAGTTATCCACAAGTTCAATTATAGCGGTGAATATTTTACACACAGATGACAGGAAGGGAAGAGGGGAAATATCCTCTGCACCCACCATCGGTAGCAGAGGACCATTATAACAAAAAAATGTTGCAGGCGTTTACTGCGGCGTAAATCGACGTAAATGTTGTACCGTTGCCAGCCACGCAGCCACCCAGCCGATGATTGCCGCAATCAGTAACAGCAGCAGCGCCTCATCCCACGAGAAGCCTTCCAGCGAGAAGGTGGTACCAAATACGGTTGCTACACTGGCAACAACGGACTGCAGACGCAGCACCAGCACTTCCGACAGCAGCAGCGACAGCACCGCCCCGCTGAAGCCCAGCAGCGCCCCGCCATAGAGGAATGGACGCAGGATAAAGCCGTCAGTGGCACCAATCAGCTTCTGCACGTTAATGGTGTCGCGTCGGGCAAAGATGCTGAGCCGGACGCTGTTACCGATCACCAGGAACACTGCCACGATCATCAGCACGCCAATCATTGAGGCGATCTGCCCCACCAGCCCGGTCAGCGCCGCCAGCCGCGCAAACCAGCTATCATCCATCCGCACTTCATCCACGCCCTGCACTTTGGTCACCCGATCGCGCAGGCTTTGCATGGTGTCTGAGTTCTGGAAATTGAGCTTAGGTGTAATGATGGCCACCGCAGGCAGCGGATTCTGCTCCAGCATATCCATTGCGCCGCCAAAGCCTGACCAGTTGCGGAACTCGTTCAGCGCCTCTTCCCGCGTCAGGTAGTTGACGTTATCCACGCCTTCGACCTGCTTGAGCTGCGCCACCACGTTTTCTGCCGCCGTGTCATCCAGCGTTTTGGAGAGATAAACGGTTAACTGCGGCGCCGGATACCACTGCGTTGCCGCCTGGCTGACGTTTTTCCATACCATGTAGCAGACGCTGGGCAGCGTCAGTGAAATGGCGATGACCATCACCGTCAGCAGGGTGGCCAGCGGCTGACGCCACATATCAGAAAGCGTACCGCGCAGCGCATAGCGCCACTGCTCCTGCCAGCCGCCTTTCAGCGCTTTACTCTTCGACTGCTGCTTCGCTTTCGGCGCAGCCGGACGTTTAATGCGTTTATTGACCATCGTGGCCTCCGTGCAGACGTCCCTGATTCAGCGTCATCATCCGGTAGTTGCGTCGGGCGATAAGACCGCTGTCATGCGTCGCCATCAGGACGGTGACGCCGACGCGGTTAAACTCTTCGAACAGGCGCAGAATATCTTCTGACAGCGCGTCGTCAAGGTTACCGGTCGGTTCATCGGCCAGCAGCACGGCTGGCTTGTTCACCACCGCACGGGCGATGCCCACACGCTGCTGTTCACCGCCAGAAAGCTGAATCGGATAACTTTTCGCTTTGTCGAGCAGACCCACTTTATCCAGTGCCGCCGAAACGCGACGACGAATGTCTTCGCCGCTGGCACCGGAGATAATCAGCGGGATCGCCACATTTTCATAAACCGAACGATCCATCAGCAGGTGGTGATCCTGGAAAATCATGCCGATCTGACGACGCAGGAAAGGCACCTCGCTGTTACGCAGGCGGGAAATGTCATGGCCGCTGAACCAGATTTTTCCGGCACTCGGGCGCTCAATGCCACAAATCAGCTTCAGCAAGGTACTTTTACCGGCACCGGAGTGGCCGGTCAGAAACGCCATTTCGCCGGGACGCAGACGGAAATCTACCCCCTGCAGCGCCTGACGTCCGCCGAGATATGCCTTACTGACCTCTTCAAAGCGAATCATCCTAATTAGTCCTCTCGGGCAAACAGTGCCTCAATAAAATCTTCTGCCTTAAACGGCCGTAAATCTTCAATGCCTTCACCGACGCCGATGTAGCGAATCGGAATACCGAACTGATCGGCCACCGAGAAGATCACGCCGCCTTTGGCGGTGCCATCCAGCTTGGTGAGCGCAATCCCGGTCACGCCAACGGCTTCGTTAAACAGTCGAGCCTGGCTGACCGCATTCTGTCCGGTGCTGGCATCCAGCGTCAGCATCACTTCGTGTGGCGCTGAATCATCCAGTTTCTTCATCACGCGGGTGATTTTTTTCAGCTCTTCCATCAGGTGCGATTTGTTCTGCAGACGACCCGCGGTATCGGCAATCAGCACGTCAACGCCACGCGATTTAGCCGCCTGAATAGCATCGAAGATCACCGAAGCGGAATCTGCACCGGTGTGCTGAGCAATCACCGGAATGTTATTGCGCTGGCCCCACACCTGCAGCTGCTCAACAGCCGCGGCGCGGAAGGTATCACCAGCCGCTAACATCACGGATTTGCCTTCAGCCTGATACTGGCGCGCCAGTTTACCGATGGTGGTGGTTTTACCTACACCATTGACGCCAACCATCAGGATCACAAACGGCGTTTTGCCTGAGACGTCCAGTGGCGCGTCCACTTTCGCCAGAATCGAGGCCATCTCCGCTTTCAGCAGGCCGAAGAGCGCTTCCGCGTCACGCAGCTGCTTGCGGTTTGCCTGCTGGGTCAGATGCGTGATGATGCGGCGAGTGGTATCCACACCCACATCCGCAATCAGCAGCTGCTCTTCCAGCTCGTCAAACAGCTCATCATCAATCTTTTTGCCACGGAACAGGCTGATAAAACCGGAACCGAGGTTCTGACGGGTTTTCACCAGGCTGCGCTTCAGGCGGGCAAAGAAGCCCTCTTTGCTGGGACGCTCCTGCTCCTGCACGATGAGTGGCGCGGCGGCCAGCGGGAGATCGCTGACGGTATCGGATAATGTCTCTGCCGGTTCCGCGTCGGTGACTTCGGCTTCGCCCAGTGCCAGTGCGGTCAGCTCTTCTTCGGTGAGCGGTGCTTCCGCTTCACTGTCCGGGGTTTCAACGATCGCAGCCTCGTCCGGCGTCAGCGCTTCATCGCTTAACGGCGCTTCGGCTTCGCTGTGCGGGGTTTCAACGATCCCGGCGTCATCCAGCGCCAGCGCGGTCAGCTCTTCTTCGCTTAATGGCGCATCGGCGGGTTCCGCATCAACGGCTGGTTTTACCACGTCGTCGGCGTCAATAACCGGCGTCGCGTCATCTTCAGGTGCGGTGATTTCCAGTAGCGCTTCAGGATCGGCCTCAATCGGCGCAGCTTCATCCAGCACCATGGGTGCTGACTCGTGCGGCGCTGCCGCGGTGACTTCCGCCTCACGCTGCTGCCCGGCCACCGTTTCGGTGATAACGACAGTCTCTTCCGCTTGCGCTTCAGCCTGGCTTAATGCCGGGGCGTCCTGTTCTGCCTGCTGCTCTGCGGGTTCTGCGACCTCTTGTGTCTGCTCCTCCGCTACAGGTTGTTTCTCTTCCTCTTTGCCAAATCCCAGCCAGGAAAAAAAGCCACGTTTTTTCTCTTTTGCCATTGTGTGACGACACTCCTCGATGGCTTTGTCCCGGTCGCGCGTGGTTTCCAGGGGTAAATCAATGAAAGTTGGTCAGCGCCAGACCGGCGTAAACCGCAGAATAATGCATGACTTCAGCAACTCAGTAGTCTAACACTTTCCAGCCAGCTCACCACAGCACCCTTTTTTAACGTTTCTTCTCACCGATTCGCCCGTTAAACTACGCAACAAATTATGACGAGTTGTGAGCAAGATGAATAAAAACCCCCGCAGTACAGGCGGTGCCGGGCAGATTCGCATCATTGGCGGCCAGTGGCGCGGACGCAAACTGCCGGTGCCGGACAGCGCCGGACTGCGCCCGACCACCGATCGGGTACGTGAGACGCTGTTTAACTGGCTGGCCCCGGTGCTGCCAGAGGCGCGCTGCCTCGACTGCTTTGCCGGTAGCGGCGCATTAGGACTGGAAGCCCTGTCGCGTTACGCGGGATCGGCGACGCTGCTCGAGCTGGAACGGCCGGTGGCGCAGCAGCTGACAAAAAATCTGCAGACGTTGCGCGCCAGTAATGGCACCGTGATTCAGACCAATGCGTTAAACTGGCTGGCACAGCCAGGTGAACCGTTCGATGTGGTGTTTATCGATCCGCCGTTTCGTCAGGGATTGCTGGAACAGACGTTACAGCTGCTGGAGCAGAATCACTGGCTGGCCGATCAGGCGCTGATTTACGTCGAAAGTGAAGTGGAAAATGGCGCACCGCCGGTGCCGCCAGAGTGGGATCTTTATCGCGAGAAAATAGCCGGACAAGTGGCTTATCGTTTGTATCAACGTCAACAGGAGACGCAGGATGTTACTTAATTTGGGGCGTCTGTTGATGCTATGCGTGTGGGGATTTCTGCTGGCTAACCTGGTTCATCCCTACCCGAAACCGCTGACTTATTTTATCAACGTTGCGCTGATTTTCATGATCCTGATGCATGGTCTGCAGCTGGTGTTACTGCGCACCACGCAGACCAAAGATGCGCCGCCGATTGACCGCGTCACCCAGGCCAAAGTGTTTCTGTTCGGGGTGTTCGAACTGGTCGCCTGGCAGAAGAAAAACTTCCCACGCAAGAAATAATCCCGGGCGGGCGCAATGCCCGCCGGTTACTGCCGGGGAGTGAAGCTGATAAAGCGCGTGCCCTGCATCTTCAGCTCGCCTCTGGCGCCCTTGTCCAGCTGATGATATTCCGCCTCTTTAAGCTGCACTTTGATGTCGCTGGCACCGTTCAGCGGGTGAAACAGCACCTCGTAGCGCATCTCTTCCCCGGCGATCACTTCCCGCTGCCGTGAACGGCGATTGGGTGCAGGAAATTCACGTTTGGTTTTGACCTCAACCTGCAGAGAACGCTCGGGTGAAGCGTCATTCACCGCCACTTCCCGGCGTTGCTTAATGAACTGACGGGTCGCCAGCACGGCGATAATCGCCAGAACGATGATAAAGATTAGCGGCGGTTTGCTCATAGCGATCTGGTGCCTGCAGGATGATTAATCAGGCGGCAAAGCATACAACCAGAGTTGCCTGATTGTCACATCTCAGAGGCTTAACCTAAACTGGAAGGGATATTTTGGGATCTTTCACCATTTTGAACAAAAAAGGGAGAAACAATGCTCTGGTCTTTCCTCGCTGTACTTTTCTCCGGCTGGCTCTATGTCGACGCCACCTATCGCGGCCCGCAATGGCAACGCTGGTTATTTAAGCCGGTCACGCTGCTGCTGCTTGTCGGGCTGGCCTGGCAGGCACCGGTGCTGCAGACTACGGACTACCTGATTCTGGCCGGTCTGGTCGCGACGCTGGTCGGTGATGCGTTAACGCTGCTGCCACGTCAGCAGATGCTCTATGCCATCGGGGCTTTCTTCCTGTCGCACCTGCTTTATACCCTCTGCTTCGCCGCCAGCATGACCATGACCTTCTTCTGGCCAATTCCGCTGACGCTGCTCATCATCGGTGCCGCCCTGATTGGCATCATCTGGAGCCGACTGGAAGATCTGCGCTGGCCTGTCTGCACCTTTATCGGCATGACGCTGGTGATGACCTGGATAGCGACCGAGCAGTACTTCTTCCGCCCGACCGATTACAGCTTCTCGATCATGGTGGGTGCCGGTCTGCTGCTGCTGGCAAACGCCGTCTGGTTTATCTCACACTATCGCCGCCGCTTTACCGCCGACAGCGCGATTGTCGCCGCCTGCTACTTCGCCGGTCACTTTATGATCGTGCGCTCGTTGTGGGTCGTCTGAAAAAATAGCCTTGACTCTGGAGTTCACTCCAGAGTGTAGGATAAGGGATGGGCTGCGTTGCTCATCCCACTATCCTTACACTCTGGAGGTCATATGCATCAACATCACGCCTGTGGCTGCGGCAAACCCCGTGCCAGTCACGCCGCAGCAAAACCGCTGTGCCAGGTTCGCCAGGCCCTCTCCCTTTCTATTCATGCCGCGACGCCTGTACCTGCCGAGACGGCAGGCTGTTGCTGTGACAGTCACTGCAGCCCTGGCAACGACGCCGACACCGCTGAGGAAAGCGACCGGCGAGGTGCCGACAGTTATCCCTTTAGCTGGCAGGTCAGCGGGATGGATTGCCCGTCGTGTGCCCGCACCATTGAAACCGCTGTCCGTCAGGTAAGTGGCGTGACCGACGCCCGTGTCTTATTCAGCAGCGAGAAACTGGTGGTCAATGCTGACCAGGATGTACAAAACGCCGTTGAACAGGCGGTGAAAAAAGCCGGCTTCCAGCTCGCAACCCCATCAGCCACGTTGGCCACATCCCCCGCTACGCCGGGCTGGCAGCATAACCGGATGCTGATTTTGCTGGCGCTGCTGGTGCTTGCCAGTAGCATTCTCAGCCAGTTCGCGCCCGCCTGGGGCGATCGGCTGTTTGTGCTGACCACGCTGGTCGGCCTGGTCCCGGTGGCGCGCGGCGCCTGGCAGCGTCTGCGCAGCGGATCGCCTTTTACTATTGAGACATTAATGACGCTGGCGTCAGCTGGCGCACTGATTATTGGCGCACACGCTGAAGCCGCGATGGTGCTGGTGCTGTTTCAGCTGGGCGAACAGCTGGAAAGCTATGCCGCTTCCAGGGCGCGCAGCGGTGTTACCAGCCTGATGGCGTTGCGGCCTGAATCGGCGATCCGTCTTGAACAGGGCAAACGTACTGAGGTACCGCTCGCAGCGCTGCAACCCGGCGATGTGATTGAAGTCGCGGCGGGCAGCCGCTTGCCGGTCGATGGCAGCTTAATCAGCCCGCTTGCCAGTTTCGATGAGAGCGCGCTGACCGGTGAATCGCTGCCGGTAACGCGGGCCAGCGGCGAAAAAATTCTTGCCGGTGCCACCAGCGTTGACCGGCTGGTGATGCTGGAAGTGGTGTCGAAGCCGGGTGAAAGCGCGATCGACCGTATCCTGCAGCTGATTGAAGAAGCGGAAACGCATCGTGCGCCGGTCGAACGCTTTATCGACCAGTTCAGCCGTATTTACACGCCGCTGGTCATGCTGCTGTCGCTGCTGGTGATGGTGGTGCCGCCCCTGCTCGGCGCAGGCGACTGGCAGCCTTGGATCTACAAAGGGCTGACACTGTTGTTGATTGGCTGCCCCTGTGCGCTGGTGATCTCCACGCCTGCCGCCATTACCTCCGGGCTGGCTGCGGCGGCGCGACAGGGCGCACTGATCAAAGGCGGTGCGGCGCTGGAGCGGCTGAGTTCGGTGCGCAGAATGGCGTTTGATAAAACCGGTACTCTGACGCTGGGCAAGCCACAGCTGACGCAGATCCTGCGCTTTGGTACGGCCAGCGAGTCAGAGATGCTGGCGCTGAGCGCCGCTGCGGAACAGGGTGCCACCCATCCGCTGGCCAGCGCTATCGTGGCGGCCGCGCAGGCGCGTGATCTGGTGATTCCTGACGCGCAGGATCAGCAGGTGCAGGCGGGACGCGGCATCAGCGCGAAAGTCGCTGGCCAGCAGATTCAGCTGCTGACGCCCGGCCATGCACCCGGTCTGACGCCGCAGCAAAATGCGCAGATAGCGCAACAGGAAGCTGAAGGTGAAACCCTGGTGGTGGTGGTGCGCGATGGCGAAGCGCTCGGTGCGCTGGCTCTGCGCGATCAGCTGCGCGACGACGCCGTTGAGGCGTTAAAGGCGCTGAAAAAGCTGGGTATTGAGAGCCTGATGCTGACCGGCGACAATCCGCGCGCTGCGGCGACCATTGCCCGCCAGCTGGATATTGATTATCGCGCCAGTCTGCTGCCCGCCGATAAAGTCGCGGCGATCCGTGAACTGAGTCAGCAACAGCCGCTGGCGATGGTCGGGGATGGCATTAACGACGCGCCGGCAATGAAAGCGGCAACGCTGGGCATTGCGATGGGCAGCGGCACCGATGTGGCACTGGAAGCGGCCGATGCTGCCCTGACGCGTAATCAGCTCAGCAATCTGGCTCCGATGATTGCGCTGGCACGCCGGACACGGCGTATCATCCGCCAGAATATCGGTATTGCGCTGGGGCTGAAGGCGATTTTCCTGGTCACAACCCTGCTGGGTCTGACCGGACTCTGGCTGGCGGTGCTGGCAGATTCGGGTGCGACCGCGCTGGTCACCGCCAACGCGCTGCGGTTACTGCGTCGCCGCGCCTGAGCAGGCGGCTTCTGATCTGAAGAGTGAGGTTAACGCGGCCTGTACGGCTGTCGTTAACCCGCCATGCCTTTGCGGATCAGAAACTGATAGGGCAGCGTGTCGGTTTGCTGCGCCAGCAAGCCATGTTCCATAAAGCGGCAGAAGCCGGGAATATCACGCGTGGTGGCCGGATCATCGGCGATGATCAGCAACGTCTCGCCATCCTGCAGGCTGCGTACGGTTTTGCGCACCATCATCACCGGCTCCGGGCAACGCAGGCCACGGGCATCCAGCTGATGGTCGGCAGAGGAAAAAGCATCGCTCATAATCAACTCGGTTCAGGTAAGGGGCGCTCATTCTAGCGCGTGCTGGCGGTGAAGCAAGGCGATAACGATTGCGCTAAAATTAACCATTGCATAAAAAGCACAACGCGGTAAGATGCCGCCGCTTTTTGCTCATAAAACTGCCAGGCGCTGCCCGAACGGCGTCCCGCAATGGGTTCCCTCACCCCAACATTAAAAAGGTTGAATATGCTCGCATTTTCTTCGCGTCAGCGCATGCATGCGCTTTTCTGGTTATCGCTGTTTCACCTGCTGGTGATCACTTCGAGTAACTATCTGGTTCAGTTGCCTATTTCAGTGTTTGGCTTCCACACCACCTGGGGTGCATTCAGCTTCCCGTTTATCTTCCTGGCGACCGACCTCACCGTGCGTATTTTTGGCGCACCGCTGGCCCGACGCATTATTCTGGCCGTGATGATCCCGGCGCTGTTTATCTCTTACAGTGTCTCGGCGCTGTTCTATCAGGGTGAATGGCAGGGCTGGCAGGCACTGGAAGTGATGAATCTGTTTGTTGCCCGTATCGCCTGCGCCAGCTTTATGGCTTACGCGCTGGGTCAGATCCTCGACGTTCACGTGTTCAACCGTCTGCGTCGCCTGCCACAGTGGTGGATTGCGCCGGGCTGCGCCATGTTCCTGGGGAATATCAGCGATACGCTGGCCTTCTTCTTTATCGCCTTCTATAAAAGCCCCGATGCGTTTATGGCGCAGCACTGGGTTGAGATTGCCTTGGTGGATTACAGCTTCAAAGTGCTGATCTGCATGGTCTTCTTCCTGCCCGCCTACGGCGTGCTGCTCAACGCGGCGCTGAAGCGTCTGGCTGAACGCCAGACCGCCCGCCAGGTCAATTTCGGCTAAGCGCCCATACGGTTTCCACTACTATCCGCTAAGATCTTCTGACAATCATCAGGTTGCGTTTGCAACCTGATTCCTGTTGTATTAATGCCTGACTGGAAACTTAAAAAGGGATTCTGATGCGCAACCTGGTGAAATATGTAGGAATGGGTTTACTGGTACTCGGCTTAGCAGCCTGTGACCAGAAGAAAGATGAAGCGGCGAATGACAACGGCGTCAGCGCCAGTCAGTCGGCGCAAACCGTCACACTGATGGATGGCAAACTGAGCTTCTCGCTGCCACCAGGCATGTCCGATAAAAGCGGTAAACTGGGTTCGCAGACCACTAACATGCACGTTTATGCGGATGAAACCGGTGCCCGCGCCATTATTGTGATTGCCGGCGACCCGACCAATGATGGGCTGGATGTGCTGTCGCAGCGTATGGAACAGCAGCAGCGTAACCGCGATCCGCAGTTGCAGGTGGTGTCGAACAAATCTGTGACGCTGAAAGATCAGCCCGCACAGCAGCTGGATACGGTGATTTCTGCCAATAACCAGACCTCATGGTCTTCGGTGGTTCTGGCGAAAGTGGATGGCAAACTGGTGACGCTGCAGATTACGCTGCCAGGTGATAATCAGCAGCAGGCGCAGAGCGATGCTGACAACATCGTGAAAAGCATTACGCTGAAGTAAAACAAAAGGCTGGCTTCCCTGCACGGCGGGGAAGCCAGCCTTCGGTCAGAAGGGCTTTTTATAAACCTGCATTCTCGCGAATATATTTCCGCGCTTTCACCGCATATTCAAACGGATTGGCCAGTGCCGGATCCTGCTCCGCTTCAACCACCATCCAGCCTTTATAGCCGTAATCATCCAGGATTTTGAACACCGGTCTGAAGTCGATCACGCCATCACCCGGTACGGTAAAGGTGCCCTTTTTCACTCCTTCCAGGAACGAGAGATGGTTCTCACGCACCTCGGCGACCACCTCATCACGCACATCCTTAAGATGAACGTGGAAGATGCGCGGCAGATATTTCTCCAGTACCGCCAGCATCTTCTGCTGGGAGCCTTCGGAGTAGTAGACGTGGCCGGTGTCATAGAGCAAACCGACCTGCTCGTCGGTCATCTCCATAAACCGGTCAATCTCTTCAGTGGTCTGAATGCCGGTGCCCATATGGTGATGCAGCGTCACGCGCATCCCCTTTTCCGCCGCGATGCGGGCCAGTTCGTTGTAGCCTTCCGCGGTTAACTGCCACTCTTCATCGCTGAAAATGGCTTTCTCTTCAAACACCGCAAGCCCGGTGCCCTGAATACTTTTGCTCTGCTCGGAACAGCCAATCACCCGCGCGCCCATCGCATGCAGGAAGTTCATATGCTCGATGAACTGTTCGATAGTTTTCTGTTTGTCGCCGTTGGCGAAAAAGGTGCTGAACCAGGCGTTGCAGATCTCGATGCCGCGAATGTCGAGCATCGGTTTCAGAATCGCCGGATCGCGGGGATATTTGCTGCCTACTTCGCTGCCGGTAAAGCCAGCCAGCGCCATCTCACTGACGGTTTGCTGGAAGGTATTCTCACTGCCGAGATCCGGCATGTCATCGTTGGTCCAGCCGATCGGGGCGATCGCCAGTTTTACATTCTCTTTGTTCATTATCTTATTCCCAGGCGGAGAGCGGCCATGCCGCATAGACAGCTAAATCAGTTATAGAAAGCAGGACGCGGCGGCATCTCTACCGGCTCAATCGCACCACTGTTCTGCGCTTTAATGCAGGCATCGGCGGCGACTGAGGCGGCAAAGCCATCCCAGGCAGAAGGACCGGTCAACTGGCCCGCTTTGATGTCGTTGATAAACGCCTGCAGCTCAACGTCATACGCCTCGATAAAGCGATCTTTCCAGTCCACCAGAATGGTATTCGACAGGCGGGCCTCTTTGCGCAGCTGCACCGAAGAGGGCTCTGGCAGGCGCGCAATCCCCTCTTCGCCCACCACTTCACACTGGATGTCATAGCCGTAAGCGCAGTTAACGAAGATCTCGACGTCAATGCGAACCCCTTTCTGGGTTTCGAACAGCACGATCTGCGGATCTTTCAGCTGACTGTGTGACTTCGAGGTGACACGTGGGAAGACTACCTGCACCGTTTTATAGTCATCGTTTGTCAGCCAGCGCAGCACATCCAGCTCGTGGATCAGGGTGTTGGTGATCGCCATCGGCGTGGTGTAGTTCTCCGGCACGGTCGGGTTGCGGTGCGCGCAGTGCAGCATCAGCGGCTCACCGATATCGCCATCAGTGATCACTTTTTTCAGTGCACGGTAGCCCGCATCGTAAGGACGCATAAAGCCGACCTGCACCAGGCGTTTACCCGCCTGAATCTCTGCATCCACGACCCGGCGGCAGCCCTCAGCGCTCATCGCCAGCGGCTTCTCACAGAACACCGGTTTACCGGCGGCAATCGCCGCTAAGGTGAACTCTTCATGGGTCGGATCCCATGAGGTGACCAGCACCGCATCAACATCCGGAGACTGAATCACGTCGTGTCCATTTTCGAATACCTCCGCCTCAATATTCAGGCGTTGCAGTGCGGCACGCGCGCCTTCGACATTAATGTCAGAGACGGCAACCACCTGTGCACCCTGCAACACATGGCTGCAGCGACGAATATGTTCCTGACCAATTGCACCTGTACCGATGACGCCAAGTTTCAAAGTCATAATTACACCTGTGTAGGGTTCGTACGGAGAAGAGCAAAACGGGCCGTGGCACGGCCCTGAAATTAATATTTTCGCGCCTGATCCAGATGGCTGTTGAGCTTGTCCGCCACCGCCTGAGAACGTTCGGTCTTCGAGGCCTGCGCCACGCCGACGTGCCACCAGCTGAAATATTTGTGGATCATGGTTTTTGGCAGCACTTTGATGTCGATAAGAGTGGAAACCGTCTGGGTGCGGGCATCTTCCAGCGCCGCCTTAAGCTGCTCCAGCGTGGTCACACGATAGGTTTTGCAGCCATAACCGGCGGCAATAGCGGCGAAATCGACCGGGATAAAGCCGCCGTCCAGCTTGCCGCCTTCCGCATTACGGAACCGGAACTCAGTGGTAAAGCTGTCCATGCCGTGTTCCATCTGCAGGTTATTGATGCAGCCGTTGGTCATGTTATCCAGCAGTACCACGTTGATCTTCGCCCCTTCCTGAATCGAGGTGACCAGCTCTGAGTGCAGCATCATAAAGGAGCCATCACCGACCAGCGCATAGACCTCGCGCTGCGGCTGCGCCAGCTTCACACCCAGCGCGGCATTCACTTCATAACCCATGCAGGAGTAGCCATATTCAACGTGATAGGCGTTGTAATCTTTGGTGCGCCAGACGCGCTGCAGGTCGCCCGGCAGACTGCCCGCCGCTGCCACTACCACTGCGTCTTTTGGCAGTTGCTCATTTAAGGTGCCGAGCACGCTGCTTTGCGTCAGCAGCGACTGGGTCAGGCGGTTAAACTCAGCGAACACCGCTTCACGGTCGAGATGATCCGCAATCTCCGGCACAAAGTCGCCATCGTGATATTCCACCTGGTAGACGCGCTGCGTCTCTTTCAGCAGTTGGCTCTGCGCCTGCTCAATCTGATTGCCCCAGTCATTGCTGTAGTGCTGCGAGGCCAGCCCGGCGGTGAGCGCGGTCAGCCCTTCGCGGGCATCAGCCAGCAGCTGCACGCCATCGAGCTTGTAGCTGTCAAAGTTGCTGACGTTGATGTTCAGGAAGCTGACATCGGGATGCTGGAAAATCCATTTCGACGCGGTAGTGAAGTCGGTGTAGCGGGTGCCGATGCCGATCACTAAATCGGCCTCTTTCGCCAGCAGGTTAGCCGCCAGACAGCCGGTTTCGCCCACGCCGCCGACATTCAGCGGATGGTCAGAGACCAGCGTGCCTTTGCCCGCCTGCGTCTCCGCAAAGGGAATCTGATAGCGCTCGGCAAACTGGCGCAGCGCCTCGCCCGCTTCGGAGTATTTCACTCCGCCGCCGCAGATAATCATCGGCTTGCGCTTACGGTTAATCAGCGTCAGGGCATCTGCCAGCTGCGCCGCCACCGGCAGGCGGCGATCCAGACGGTGCACCCGTTTCTGGAAGAAGTAGTCCGGGTAATC
Organism: Aulacorthum solani; assembly: GCA_008528875.1. NCBI lineage: Eukaryota > Metazoa > Arthropoda > Insecta > Hemiptera > Aphididae > Aulacorthum > Aulacorthum solani. Next base: position 5,198 of record PVMI01006254.1, on the reverse strand, counting down.
CCAGGCTTCGCCCTGCACATCCTGCGGCAGCGACAGCGTGACCGCGCCGGTTTCTGCCGGATCGGTCAGTACACGCATGGCGTTGATACAGGCGGACATCAGCTGTTCCGGGCGGCTGACGCGATCCCAGTATTTGCTGACGGCGCGGAAGGCATCGTTGGTGCTGATGCTGAGATCGTAGCTCTGCTCAATCTGTTGCAGCACCGGATCGGGCTGACGGGTGGCGAAGACGTCGCCTGGCAGCAGCAGCAGAGGAATGCGGTTGGCGGTCGCGGTCGCTGCGGCGGTGATCATATTGGCCGCACCAGGCCCCACAGACGAACTGCAGGCGATAATCTGGCGGCGCAGCGACTGGCGCGCAAAGCCGGTGGCAGCATGAGCCATACCCTGCTCATTACGGCCCTGGTAGACCACCAGATCGCCGCTATCCTGTTCCAGCGCCTGGCCCAGCCCCAGCACGTTGCCATGTCCGAAAATGGCGAAGATGCCTTTTACGAACTTCGTCTCAACGCCATCGACATCAATGAATTGATTATCAAGAAATTTAACCAGCGCCTGTGCCGTGGTCAGTCTGATAGTGCCCATATTCTTCCTTACATGCTGGTGGACCCCGACTTCCGCGACAGCACGCCAGGCGTTGTCATCGGCGGAAAAGGCGACCTGAATAACTGAAACGTGAGGCGATTATAAACAAATATATTTTTCATAAAACACGATTACAGAAGAAACATTTCATTTTGCGAGTGAGATCAAATTTAATGACGGCAACAGGTCTGGCGGGCGATTGCAGTGGGGAAATCTGGAACGTTTAACAGAGAGTGGTGCCTGATGAAAAAATTCATTTCAATGCAGCAGCTTGCCTGACTGGCGTGCGGATTCCTGCGATCCCCTTCACAACCCTGACATACCGCACATCACGCTGGCAGAGTTCGCGCAGGCGGGCGGCAATCAGGAGTTTTACCTGGTTCACAAAATTGCGATGGATATTTCATTTCGTATTGAATATGGAATTTTTATTCCTCATACTCCCCTCATAGCCAGTCAGACACCTACAGACCCGGAAGCAGAGCGTAACTGGTGTCGGTCTTTACGCCCGCCAGCGCTGCTAATCACAGAAGGAAACCACAGGTATGAGTACACAACAGAAACCGCTTGATGTGATTTGTATCGGGCGCATCGCCGTTGATTTTTATGGCCAGCAAATCGGGGCGCGACTGGAAGATGTCACCTCCTTTGCTAAATATCTGGGCGGCTCGTCGGGCAATGTCGCCTATGGCACCGCGATTCAGGGGCTGAAATCGGCGATGCTGTCGCGGGTGGGAGATGAGCATAATGGTCGCTTTCTGCGTGAAGAGTTGCAGCGCGTAGGCTGTAACACCGATGCGCTAATCACCGATCCGCAGCGTCTGACCGGACTGGTGATCCTCGGCATCAAAGATGAAGAGACTTTTCCGCTGATTTTCTACCGCGATAACTGCGCCGATATGGGCCTGGTTCCGGACGATATCGACGAAGCCTTTATTACCTCTGCGCGCGCCGTGGCGGTTACCGGCACCCACTTATCTCATCCTCAGACCCGCGAAGCGGTGCTGAAAGCGCTGGATATCGCCCGCCGCAACGGCCTGCGCACGGCGCTGGATATCGATTACCGTCCGGTGTTGTGGGGACTGACCTCTCTGGGCGACGGTGAAACACGTTTCATTGAGTCGTCACAGGTCACGCAGCAGTTACAGGAAGTGGTGCACTATTTCGATTTGATCGTCGGCACCGAAGAGGAGTTTCATATTGCCGGTGGCAGCACCGACACCCTGACCGCGTTGAAAAACGTGCGTCAGGCGAGTCAGGCGACGCTGGTCTGCAAACGCGGTCCGTTGGGTTGCGTGGTGTTTGAAGGCGAGATCCCGGATAGCTGGGAACAGACTGAACTGCACACGGGCGTTCGCGTCGAGGTTCTCAACGTGCTGGGCGCGGGCGATGCCTTTATGTCTGGCCTGCTGCGCGGCTGGCTGAATGATGAGGGCTGGACTCAGGCGTGCCGTTACGCCAACGCCTGCGGAGCGCTGGTGGTATCACGCCACGGTTGCGCACCCGCCATGCCAACCAAAGCGGAGCTGGATGATTTCCTGAGTCGCGACAAAGAGGTGAAACGTCCCGATCTCGACAGCCGTCTGAACCATCTGCACCGCGTGACTACCCGCAAGCAGCAGTGGCCGGAGCTGAATGTCTTCGCCTTTGACCACCGCAAACAGCTGGCGGATATGGCGCAGGAAGCGGGCGTGGACGAGAGCCGCATTCCGGAACTGAAACTGCTGCTGCTGGAAGCCGCTCAGCAGGCTGCCAGAGAGGCAGGATTAGAGAATAAAAGCGGGATTCTGGCGGATACGACCTACGGTCAGAAGGCGCTGAATGCCATTACCGGTAAGAACTGGTGGATTGGCCGCCCGATTGAGCTGCCGAGCTCGCGTCCGCTGCGCCTGGAGCATGGCAACATCGGCTCGCAGCTGATCGACTGGCCTGCCGAACACGTGGTGAAATGTCTGGTCTTCTATCATCCGCATGACAGTGCTGAACTGCGTAAAGAGCAGGATGAGCTGGTGCTCGACGTCTGGAACGGCTGTAACAAAAGCGGTCATGAGCTGCTGCTGGAAGTGATTCTGCCCGACAACAACCCGGATAAGAGCGAAGCATATTACTTTGATATGTTGAGCCATTTCTACAGTCTGGGCATCCAGCCTGACTGGTGGAAACTGCCACCGCTGTCGGCGGAAAGCTGGCAGGCGATCAGCGGTCTGATTGAGCAGCAGGATCCCCACTGTCGCGGCATCCTGTTACTCGGTCTGGATGCGCCCGAAGAGAAGCTTAAAGCGGGCTTCGCCGCGGCGGCCAAAGCGCCCTGGGTGAAAGGTTTTGCGGTAGGCCGCACTATCTTTGGTCAGCCTTCCCGCCAGTGGTTACAGGGGGAGCTGGACGATCAGGCGCTGATTGAGACGGTTAAAGGCAACTATCTGCGACTGATTGAGTACTGGCGCGCTGCCCGCGCCTGATTTCCTGCTATGCCAGAGGCTGTCTCAACCAGGATAGCGTTGAAGGTCAATGACGACGTCTGTTACGGGCCGCTGTGAAACCGTGCGGACGCAGGGAACACGGTCAGATCGGAAAGACGCAAAAGCCGCCATCCATGGCATGCTCGGCCCGCGTCGTCCCTGACGCGGGACGCTTTCCTCCTCTGACCGTGTTCCCTGCTCATTTAGCTAATGCGTTGCTGCCAGACCCGATGCCTCAGCAATCTCACGCCATTCCAATCAGAATGGCATTTTTACTGATTATCCTTCCTCCCCTGCTGTGATTTCGTCCGGGTTTCCACCCCATTATTGCCTGTGCAGAGGCGCGCCTCGGGTGCTGAGGCTAATCTGTGAACCATTTCATAAAGCCATGAAATAAACCGCGTCGTTGACGCAAAGAAATGAAATTTTCCATCCATCTGATACTATAGCGCTCATTATGCAGCCATTATTCTAATTATACGGGCAGAAGTGATGAACAATAATCCCACCCAACTTTCTCTCTTGCAGGACGATATTCGTCGCCGCTACGAAACGCTGAGCAAGCGTCTTAAACAGGTTGCGCGCTACATCCTTGATAACAGTAACAGTATTGCTTTCGATACCGTCGCCTCGATTGCTCAACAGGCCGATGTGCCACCGTCGACGCTGATCCGCTTTGCGAATGCTTTTGGCTTCAGCGGCTTCAACGAAATGAAACAGGTTTTTCGTCAGCATCTGATGGAGGAGACGGTCAACTATACCGAGCGCGCTCGCCTGTTTCGCCAGACCTCCACGGACGACAGCGCCAGTGCGCCTGAAAGTCCGGCGGAAATCCTCAACGTCTTTACCATGGTTAACAGCCAGGCGCTGCAGCAGCTGGCGATGCAGGTTAATCCTGAGCAGCTGAACAAAGCGGTGAAACTGCTGAATGAGGCTGAGAATATCTATGTCATCGGCCTGCGCCGCTCTTTCAGCGTCGCCTCCTACCTGGTCTACGCGCTGCGTCATCTGGAGCGCCGCGCTTTCCTGATTGATGGCCTGGGCGGGATGTTTACCGAGCAGCTCAGCCTGGTAAACCCGAAAGATGTGGTGATTGCGATCAGCTACTCGCCTTATGCACGTGAAGCGGTCGAGGTGGTTGAAATGGGTGCCAAGCGCGGTGCGCATCAGATTGCCATTACCGACAGTCAGGTCAGTCCGCTGGCCGCCTTCAGCGATGTCTGCTTTGTGGTACGTGAAGCGCAGGTCGATGGCTTCCGTTCGCAGGTCGCTTCACTCTGCCTGGCACAGACGCTGGCGGTTTCGCTGGCACTGAACAACGCAAAGACCAGCTGAGTTCCACACACAAAAAAGGGCAGCGCGACAGGCTGCCCTTTTTACTGATATGAACGCGGATTATAAACCGTGATTGCTGTTTATTTTTCAGCGAAGACTTACGCTTTCCGTGGATAGCTGTCGCTGTTCACCCAGGCGTGATCTTTCTCCCAGGTAAATTTCCACAGCCGCACCGGCCCCGCCATCACGTTCAGATAGTAGTTATTATATCCCGCCAGCGTCGCTACCGGATGATAGCCGCGCGGTACCATCACCACGTCGCGATTATAGGGTGCCATACAGACATCCAGGGAACGATCGTCGGTGTAGACGCGCTGCATGGCAAAGCCAGGTTCCGGATCGAAACGGTGATAGTAGGTCTCTTCCAGGTAGGTTTCGTTTTCACTCTCCTCCTGGTCGTGCTTGTGGCTGGGATAAGAGCTGGTATCGCCCTCGTTGGTATAGACTTCCACCACCAGCAGGCTATCAGCCGGTTCATTGTCAGGCAGGATATTGTGAACCAGGCGCTGGTTGCGCCCTTTTCCGCGATGCTCAACACCAACATCGGCTGGTGCAATCAGGCGCGCAGGCAGATTCCCCTGACCGGGCGCATTACAGACCGCCAGCTCAAGATCGCTGTCAGCGTAAACCTCTACTTCATCATCATGCGGCACATAAACGGAATAAGGCGGTACGCGCTCAAAAGGCGACATGCGCTGACCGATACCGGGAAAATCAGCATGGCGGGTTTTTACGGAGGCCAGCCCGGCCACCAGCACCAGACACAGCTCTTTGTCACCACTACTGAGGCGCAGGGTTTCCCCTTTCTTCAGCAAATAG